>JAUEJL010122375.1:0-24042 GCA_032274825.1 Drosophyllum lusitanicum | reverse complement strand
AACTGGATGGCGTTTGGTTTCGTTGGCCGTTCATCTGTTCAGTACCTTAGGTTGCAGCGGGTCGCCTTCGTCGGCGAGGCTTGTAGATCTGATGCGACGATCCATGACCCACGGAGAAAACCCTAAAGTCTCCGGCGGTTCCAGTGGTGGCCGCGGTTTATGGTTGGGTGCGATGGTGGTTGGCCTTCTAGCGACAACATCCAAGTTCATGGCCGGCGGTCTGTGGTGGCCGGCGGTTCTTGTTTGCAAACAAGCTTAGAGAGAAAGAGAGTGGCACAGGGAAAGGCTTGACGGCGGCGGTGATGCTGTCGCCGGCGACCCATTAAGCTAAGAGAAACCATACTTTTAGAGAGAGAGAGAGAGGGGGGTATGGAGAATGTGAACTTATCAAATAAAACGTGGGACTAAGGGAATGTATCTTGTAAAATAAATATGAGATTTGGTTCAAGCTTCAAAAGACAATCATACCCTTTTCCCTTTTATTTTAATTCCCGTTGTTTTTAAACTAATTATAAAATTACCATAACTTATCTTAATCATTGATTAAATAATCTAATGGTCCAGAAAATTTCTCGTATTTTTTGCAAATAGAGTACTTTTCACATGAACCATCCTCTCTCTGTATATATATATATATATAACTAAAAACTGGGTTAACCCGGTAGACTAACCAGTTACCAATACTTTCATACTTGTGAAAGGAAATGCAAGAAAAGCACATGGCAGTTTTTAAGTGGGTTGTACATTATGCATTAATGTTGTACGTACTGGAGAGTTAGCTGTACCTTGTGGATTTTCCTACCTAGTAGCCACTACTAGCTGCTGGGATACATGCATAGTGTCTGTCCACCACCTCAATTAGCTTATTTGCTATGGCACTTGCATAAACCGATGACCTTCACAAATCTGCTACCAAAATATTACAAATAACATTAAAATCATCATAGATTTATACATTTAGATAGTTGTAACGTACAAACCATTACTGCATAACAATGCATAATGCACTTGTACCTTTGTATTGAATAAATAACTGTAGAAATCACCGATTAGCCCACCAGCAACATGATGAAGATCCAACTGAAGTTCATCAAGAACTTTGGCAACAAACAATAAGCAATTGATTCTCTTTTGTTGGACTAATTTTATCGTAACTTCATCATCGATAATTCGAACATCAACTTCGGTGTTCTTCGACTTTCTCTGAAGCCATGAACTCCTCAACGTTGTTGATGTCGAATTACCATTATACCCTTGGTGATCATGATCACCACCACCGCCATTCGTTCTCGTGTTAATGCTCTCGACATCTAATGTCGAATCATCTTCGGTTTTGTGCCTTTTCATCACATTCCTTCCTCTATTGCATCTCTTCCTTTCGACAAGAATCGTGAGTTCTTCTAGTGTTCTTTTGAGCTCGTTTATGTATTCGATTGCATCTCCTACTACAGAAGCTCGATCCGCCTTTCGTTAATGATCAAAACCAGTTAATTTCATACTTACAAAACAAAAAAATGAGCAAGTAACATTAAAAATCATGAGAATTGAAGTATTATTATACCTTAGTGGGATTAGGGACCAAATTCTTTAAAGCATCAAACTTGTCATTCAATTGCTGCCTTCTATGCTTTTCAGTAGCAAAATGTTTTGTGTCTTTAACATCTCTTCCTTTTCCAACAATGTCTGCACTGAATTTCAAAATCCCATCTCCTTCATGATCTCTATCCATATCCATTTCCCCAAATATTGACGACCCGGATCCGACACCCGATAAATTATACCCGTTTGGCAGGGAATGAAGCAATTCTCTAAAGAAGGGGGGCTGTGGAGGGAGGTTTAATGGGAGTAATAATGGATCGTAAGAAGTTTGATGATCCATATTTGAAAACGAGATTGATGATGAGTTTGAGCATCTGGGTAACTGGAAAAGATTGAGGAGATCAGGTGGGGTGGGGTTGGGAGTGATTAAAGGTAAACAGTTGTTGTTGTTGTTGTTTTCCATTTGAATTTGAAATTGATCATGAGAATGAGTCCAATTGAGGTCATGGATGATTTGGTTTTGGTGATCCATTTCCATGTTGATGAGTTGATAATCTGTTGAAGCCTCAAATTCGATGGGGGTTTGATTGAAGTTATGGAGATGGGTTTGTGATAAATTATTGATATTGTCATCTTGAAGATGATGATCAGTGAGGGATTCTAGATGATGATGATGATGATGAGTAGGATCATAGCAGGCACTTCCTTCATACATTTCTGGGTTCACCAGCATTTTGTGTGTCTAATTTTGGAAAATTAAAAGAAACAGAGAAGAAATATGTTGGAGAATGATATGAAGGAAGAAAGCAGGAATTTGAAGGAGAAGAAGTAGGTTGGGAGTAGGGCAGGAGATGGAAGTGAAGAAAAGGGCAAGCAAGGATGGGAAGTTTGTTACTCTAGTGGGACCCACTGTCTGTCTCTTTCACAAATATATTATTCCCACTAAATAAAGAAATGAAAAAAAAATAGATAATTTTGAAACGTTTCGTACATATAAAACTCAATTTGTAAAAGAAAAAAGTAATATAAAACTCAAATGTTGATAAAAAAAAGTGTAATTTTTTCATAAGAAATTGATTACAAAATCTAGAGTAAATCAAATTTCAAATTTAATCTATAATTAACGTAATTATACTTAGAATCTTGAAAACTCGTAAAACTGTCTCTAGGTCATTAATACCGACGAAAGTTTGTAATGTAAATGACCATTTTATCTTTTGATTTTTTAGTAGTTTTCATACATATATAATTATTCAATGTGTGGACACTATAGACATACACAAATTTAAACACTCCAACACATACAGAAACATTCAAACACACACACGCACACCATATTTAAAGAATTCTAATACGAACTTTTAAAATTTTAAAAAAAACCACCATATTTAATTAATCATTCGAATTTGAAACCATAATAACCATAACTAGCATTCAAACACATACTCAAATTGAACCTTAATTACTATAACCAACCTAAAATTGAACACTAAACATACACGAAACACCAACTTCAGATTTGAATCTTAATCACGGTATAGATTTGAAACCCAAACAAAACACAATTAAAATTTGAACCTTAATCACCATACAGATCTAAAACACAAACTAAACACACTCTCTAATCATCCGTAGCGCTCAACTTTCCTTTATTGCTTCATAAACTTCCAAAACACTAGTTTCTCGCCTCACCTTAGCCTACCACTAATGATCTAATATTGTTGTTGCTTCGTCAGTTACTATGTTTTTGATTCTGTGATAGTATTGGTGTTTCGGTTTTCTAATTGCTATGTTTTGAATTCTATATTTAGAAACTACTTATGTATAGTTCGAACGTCATGATTTTCTCATAGAATGTTGTTTGCGTTCGTTATAGTTTAAATATTACTTATGTGTTTGTTAGAATGTTATGTTACAAAGACATTGTTATTGACCTAGTTAACAACAGATTTCAGACATTTTATTAACACAAACGTGTAAATATAATCTAACATTTAAACAAACTCTTATTATTCATAGGTGGTATTCAGATTAAGAAAAAAAAAGAGAAACATCAAACTAACATTCCTAAAATTTTGATCACATAAATATGTGTAATAGACTCAAACCTTTACAATTTAATTGATTGAAAGTAAGTCTTTTTGAGAGTGTATAAATTATGAAAAATATAGTTTGAATCACACATATTGCAATTATTTTGAAAAGAATGTTAGTTGGACATGTGCAAATTTGGTTAGTGTTTTGCAAGTGTAGTTTCATGCAAACCGCCCATCCCAACCACCATCTTCAACATTCTAATTTTACTACTAAAAGAAATTTCAAAGCAAAGAAGGATTTTATAAACAATAGTGCTACAAGGGAAAGATTATAAGTACTATTAATAACACTAATTTGATAACTAAATAGAGAAGGAATAATTTTAAAACATGTTTATTTAAATTAAAATTAATTATATATATTAACATTTATGCATAAAGTCATGAAATCAAATGTTACAAAGTATTTTTGTCATTAAAATGATGTTGTTGTTATTGATTTTGAATGTCATCCTTAAAAGATTATATTCTCAAAATTATAAAATTTGTATAAGTCCTAACTATAACTATATATATTTTTTGCTGTTTTTTGGATATTTTCTATATATAAATTTAGTAAGGATTATTATATTAGCTAGTTTCATAATCTTATAAATTATTTTATTAACTTTACAACTTTTAAAATATATAATTCATGCTTACGTGTATATAATTTTAAATTTTAACTCATGAAGAATGTTCAATACAGTCAATACTTAATTCATAATCCTAAATGACTAATTTTAGTCTTTGGATCAATGATATCAGTGGTCCAGATTGCATTTTAAAATTTTGGACGGAGTACTGACATTTTCGTAATTCTCATGTGATGCTTTTACAAATCACATGTGATTGTATACTGAATCACCTGTGATTGAATATTAAAATTTTATGTCTATGTTTTTTACATGAGCTTTATTGAACACAACTCTTTAACTCATTTAAGTTTATATATAAGATTATGTCGTTAGAGAGAAAGCTCAAGCATATCCAATCTAACTCTATCCTCCCACCTTAGACAGGGATGACTACGCCTTCTAGTGTCATCAACTACAATAGATTCAACCCTCCTAACTAGTATTGTTGGTTGCCTCCTTTTAACGTACCCGAACCTTCGCAGTCTACTTTCCCTCAACTTGCTGACAATGGACGTTACTCCTAGTTGTGTTCTAAACACACCAATCGGAATTTTGTTTAACAAAGTCTTCCCACAAGTCCATCTAAGCATCCTCATTTATGCCACTTCCATCTTATCAACTTGCACCTTTTTTATAGGCCAACACTCGGATCCATGTAGCATAGCAGGTCTAATAACTAGTCAGTAGAATTTTCCTTTTAGCTTTATTGGTACTTTCTTGTCGCATAGGTTGGGTCTATATATACATTCATTTTTCTTCAAGCTTTTGAGTTTTGAATTAAGATGTATATGTTTTTGTGTTTATTTTTTCAGAGTAGTGGTAACTAAGTTTGAATACTGTTTTTAATAAGCATATTCATTAAAAACTTCATAATGTGAAATAAAAAGATGAATAATTATTATTAAACATTTTTCAAACAAAACTAATATTATATGAATTTTCCCACTATGTTTTAATATATTTTATTGATTTTGAATTTGTTGATTTAGGGTGTTTGGGTAAGCTTATTTTTTTGAGATTAAGCTTATTAGCTTTTGAGATTTTGAGCTTATTAGTAAAAAAAGTATTTGGATTAACTTATAACTTATAAGCTACTAAGTTACTTTTAAAAAAGTGTTTGGCATAGCTTTTTATTATAAAATGACTAAAAAAAGACATGTTTTATATTTGAGGAAGAGAAGGTGTTGGGGAAAGAAAAAAATGTAATAGTATATATGTAAAAGTACAAAAATAAGCTTATGTAGAGAAAATAAGCTACTTTCATATGACTTATCAAATTTAGCTTATTTTTACTCAAAATAAGCTCATAAGCTTAAGCTAATAAGCTAAGCCAAACACCATATTTTTAATAAGCTCATAAAATAAGCTAATAAGCTAAAAAGCTTCGAAAATAAGCTAAAACAAACACCCCTTAAGGACGTTTGAATAAGCTTATTTTCCTAGCGTATACATAAACTCTTAAGCCTAATTTTTTTCAAACTTACGTGTTTGTCAACATTAAGATTGTAGCTTATTTTAGTAAATAAGCTAAAAATATCTGACTTTGACTTTTACCAAAACTCTAATAAGCTCACAAATCTATAAATTTGACCATGGTTATAAAAGGATCGTTTTGTTTCGTCATGGCTCTGTCAAGGATTGAAGTTTGACCATGCCGTCACGACATAGTCCAAGGGTTGGGTATAAGGCTTGACGTACGCTAAGACCCAATTTGGCGCACCTTTACCCGTTATAAGCCATATTTTTAGGCGTGTTAAAGATACTAAGTCGTATAAGCTAAATTTATATAGTTATTTAGTTATAACTATGGTTGGATATATCGGAAACAAAGAAAAAGATTGATAAACTACGTCAAAAACCTATAATTATGTGTTTTTTCATTTTTGTTTGTATAATTTTATACACATAATTATAATTTATATAAAAAATTGTCGCCTTAAGTCACGTTTTGTGAAACGCTGTGACCTCTTCATAGTGTCCAAGGCTTGAGGCTTAATCATGTCGTCACGTCATGCCTCGCCTCACGTTATTTAGAACCTTGAATTTAACTTGCAAATTTATTAAAAATGCAAATAACTACAATGCAAATAATTAGATTTATCTATAAATTAAAAATAAAATAAAAAGGTGGTATAATTCAAAAGTTGCTAACTGACCAACAAAAGTAGATATAATCGGTTGGAACTTAGAATTAAAAAAATCAGATCATGAAAAGTTGACGTCAAGATATTATATTCCTACATTTTTGCCAAGTTTCTACCCTCCTTAATTAGTTTTTCAGAACATCAAAACTCTTCTTGGTGCGTTATCTAAGTAAAGAGTTCGATCTACGTACGTAGTAAAGTAGTAGTAGTATATATTCCTAATTCTGTTAACTAGAATTAATCTAGAACCGTGTTTGTTTTAACTAGAAATATGTTGTCGTTCCGAAAGAATAACATTCCATACGAAATATATAAAATGACCTGTTACACACATGCCATGTAATAGATTTTTGTCTCGATATCGTTTATTTTAGGGTAACGTATATAAAAACACAACGAACTTTACCAAAATAGTAATTGTATGCAACTAACTAACTTTATTTTGTACTAAGAAATACAATAACTTTTAATTTTGGTTTATTGAAATGAAAATCCGGGTTTTAGGAATTTTTTGTTTGTTTTTTAAATTCTCTTTGACGTTTATGAAGATCCATCGATGGCTTCGTGTTTGGGTTCCATCTTCATACAATATGCGACTTAATTTTCATACAGATCGATTCAATAATTTTCGAATTATACAGTTTGTGAGTCTAATAGATTCAGAAGTTTGCCCGTTCATCTTCATACAAATCGATTCAACAGTTAGCGAGTTCGATCAATGCAAATTCGTTGGATACTAATCGATTTCAGATAAACAGTAGAATAGTGTATCTTTTATATGATTCATATTATACGTTTGATTTGTTTTCTTAACAATCAAATGATCACATATCTCTATTAATTTTAAATCACTCTAACCTTTTTATTTTACTAATTATTTTTTTAAGGTGTCATAAATTTATATTCTTTAAAAATAAAAATAAAAGAAATACTATAATTTCTCGTTTACCAAATGGTTAGAAATTAGAATAAATGGTAGGAGGTTTCTTTGGTTTAACTAGAGTTGTCGGAGAGTTTGTAACAATGTATTGAGTTTTGTAGGCATCAAAGTAGATGGTTTTTAGGAGGCAACATAATCATGTGTCCTTTTATATATAAAATAAATAAATAAATAAATAAATAAATAAATATATATATATATATATATATATATATATGAAAAAGTTCAAACGAGAACTGTTTTTCGTACGAGAACTGTGAGAACCAATCTTAACCGTCCAACCCCCCTTCCTTCAATTGGATTGCTCACCCATGAATTCCTTACATGCACCTTACCACACTCAATCTCACCACGCTCTTCATCCATGAATTCCACTTACACTTAAATGACCAAGATTGGTTCTCACAGTTCTCGTATGAAAAACAATTCTTGTTTGAACTCTCCTCTGAACTAATATAGCCGTTGATCAAAAAGTTGAATGGTCCAGATTAAAGAGTTGTTAATAGATAACCTTAAACTAATCAAACTTATCCTTAATTAATTAAGGGTAATTTGAACATTTTCACATTACCCCTACTTTTTTTAAACTAATATATCTCTCAAATGGAAATGTGTTAAATTACGAAAATTATACTAAATTAACGAGAAAATTATGCTCTTTAATTTGAGACCGATCTAGCTATATATTTTTGAATTTTTTTCCTTGTGTTTGCTGAGGGTTTTTTTTCTGTACAGGTCGACATGTGCATATGTGCAAATAGATGTAGATATGCACGTGTGCAAATAGATGCACATGTACATATGTCGAGAGCTGTGTAAAAAACCCAGCAAACACGAATTTATTTCCAAAAACATATAGCAAGATAAGTCTCAAATTAAAGAATATAATTTTCTCGTTAATTTCGTATAATTTTCGTAATTGTTACCTTTTCGTTTGATTGATATATTAGTTTTAAAAAAGTGAGGGTAATGTAAAAATATTCATACTACCATTTCCTCTTTAAAATAAATAAAAAAGACAGGAAATTAAATGATTGACTAGAAATGGTTCTCGTGGTTCTCGTACGAAAAACAGTTCTCGTTTGAACCTCTCTCTCTCTCTCTCTCTATATATATATATATATATATATATTATTTTATGATAGTATTCAACTTAGTTGACTAAGTTTAAAGACTAAACTATAGTCTTGTCTTTTTTTCTAATATAAATGATAAGTGAATTGTGAACAATAATTTGTTATACATATAATGATTATGAATTTTATATCCTATAAATCTATTAACTACTTTTCTAATCTACTTGTTTAGGAGTATTATTATTCATACAACTTACTTTTATTATGTATGACTGTTTTTATTATGCATAAATAACCTACCAACTGATTTACATATATAGTAGATTTCTAAATCTTAAAAGAACCTATTTTATAAATCATTTTCACCTGTTATAAGATGTTTGTTGAATGATATTCGTTTAGAATAAGTTAGTTAACTCTATTATACTTTC
This sequence comes from Drosophyllum lusitanicum, assembly GCA_032274825.1. Lineage (NCBI taxonomy): Eukaryota > Viridiplantae > Streptophyta > Magnoliopsida > Caryophyllales > Drosophyllaceae > Drosophyllum > Drosophyllum lusitanicum. Next base: position 15,199 of record JAUEJL010122375.1, on the reverse strand, counting down.
ATTTTTCTAAAGATAAAAACATGACAGTAGAAACTCATATTCTAATTTAACCCATTATAATACAAATTTAATTTCACATAAGTATTATTTAATAGCGTTAAAATGAATAAGATAAAGTGATAAACTGGTGAGTGGTGACAAAATGAGTTGAGTTGAACTACATTTATCATAGGGTAAATTGTATTAAAATACAATGAACTTTGTCTTGGTTAACATTGTATACAACAAACTCTAAATTTCTAAAAATAATACAATTAACTTTTATAATTCTCTCATTGTATGCAAACAACTTTTTATATGTCTGTTGTTTAGCTACCATTACATACAATAAACTTTGTCATAACTTTTATAGTATACAACAAGTTGTATACAATGTAGGGATTATGAAAATTAGTTGTATTATTTTTTAAAAAATAAAGTTGATTGTATATAATGGTAAATAAGATAAAGTTCATTGTATTTTAATGTAATTTGCCATTTACCATGTAATGATGTTTTGCAATAAATGCATATGTCACCTCAATAATATTTAATATAATACTTGATGAAATTACACCATTAAAACTTAAAAAGCACAATTCATTCATACATTTTACATCAATTATAAAACAAATAAAAATATTTAAGATAAAAAGTTGAAAAAAAGAAACTTTAAAAAGTCAGATATTTTGTAGACGGAGGAATTAATATATATTTCAGTTAATTTTAACATTTTTGTTCATAAAATTCATTGTTCTATTATAAGAATTTAATTCCATTTTAATTCAAATGTACATAAACTTTTGCCCACATTAACCAAAGAACCAACACATGACAGCAACAGCTAGAGATTCAAACTAAAAAAACTACTAAAAAAACATCACATCTGAACATTACCAAACAGCATATGAACAAAAACCCTCTAAACAAAACCAACTCCACTGCAAATATGGGTTTCTACTAGCATTCCTTCCATATACTCGCTCCATTGCAACCTAACAATTCTGATAATGTGCAATATATCCAAAACTATAGCCACCATCAGCAACTTCAATTTCTATTCAGTAATAATTGTTTGAAGGGGCAGTTTGCTCTCAACTCCCTTATTCTCAGCAGCATTTCTCTCTGCCACAATCTTAGACATTCCAAACATCTGCAATACACGTCAATTTATGTAAGGGTGCGTTTGGGAATTGCGATTGCTTATTTAAACTGTTTATCTACTTACTATGACACTACGTTAACCAAACTGTTATCTTATTATTCGTGAGTGAAATAAGTTGTTTCGAATCAATATTTGAAGCTGCGTAGTTGAAGAGGTAATAAACAGATAAGCAATTTATAATAGGCAACCCAAAACACTCACTAAAGGTGGTGTTTGGGATTAGCTTAACACTACTTACACATTCTGTGTTTTATAAATGCTGTAATGAGGGAATCTCTCTCAAAGCACAAGCCTAACCATCATCTAGATCATAAATGATAATATCTGAAAATAGGATGTGGGAATGGCGAATGAACCTTTGAAATGCTCTTTTTAAAGCAGGTCTTATGCTCATCCATGGAAGCATGAATAAACTCATCAATGTGATCTTTAACATCCTGCAAGAAAGTTGCATCATCTGACTTCTTCTTTCTACAGGATTCCATGGCCGCTGGTGTAGCAGAAGGAAGCTCGATTTTTTCTGTTGCCATTTTCCTGTTACAGCATGAGCAAATGTTAGAAATCTATGTTTATAGTTCATATGGAAAGCCAAGTTCATTAAAGATTATAATACAACAAAAATACTACATTTAGAGGGAGAGACCAATTCCACCATTTTCATGGCCTTAACATTACACCACTGACATCTTCATTAGAAGCTACAAGTTTAATCCATTCACTTATAGATAGGCAGATTGGTTCAAACGGGTAGAACCAACAAAGATTAGCTTAAAAAGAAATATGTCATATGGTTGAGCACGTTGAATGTTCCCCAAATTTAATTTTCGATTCATGCAATGCAACCTTCTATATTGCTTATCTCAATATTATGTCACTTTCATAATAATTTTTAACATGCTAATTACTAATAGATTATAAAAACAAAGTTGGACAACAAGTTTCCAGTCAACCCACCCGAACACATCACTCTACACACCCAACCAGTTACCAGCCTGATCTGTCACCTCTGATCTTGACTAGAATAAGATAACACACGAAGCAATACAGATTCGAGAAATTTGTCGTATGGAATGTTAAATTAACCAAGAAGAGCAAATCACGTTTTTGGTCCGTGTCGTTTATACAAAAATATGGATTTTGCCTTGCCTAGAAAGACTAACCTATACTTCCAACCCTTCATTTCTTTTATTTTTTATTCATTTTAAATTACTAATTTACTGTCTAAAATTATAATTATTATCTACACACAAAAACCAATCTCTCTCTTACACCCAGCTCATGCAAATGACCTCGCCGCCATCGCTGCACGTTAGGGATGAATCTGGTATTGGACCGGTGCCAAAGATACTGGTTTTTTTAGGAAGTCTTCAAGTGGTACCGAGTACCGGACTGAATGTAGCAAGTCGATACCAGTTCCAGTATCGGTTTTTCCGGGTATAGGCCTGGTATGGACCAATCTTAGAAAGTCGCCACTTTTACAATGCACAATGTGTAGACATTTATCAGTTTGGACCAAACAGCGTAGTTTTGTTGCATATGCCTGGCAAATAAGCAGAAAAATGATGAATGCATCATGTACATTATGCAAGTTTGAAATTGGGGCCACTAATGACACTTCATCTACACAAGAGTCTTATACCAAAAAAACCTTCCACCAACTATTAAGAGCTCAAACAAGTTTAGAAAAATGATCTAAAAATAATTTATCAATGAACATAATTGATAACTTACCAAAAGATCTTATACTTTGTGCTACAACTAAAAGAAACTGTTATTTTCTTATACGGAAAAAGTAACATAATGGTACTTGATCTGTATTCGTTAACAAACAAGAAAAATCGAGACCCGTCCCCAAATCCTAGTTCTGTCAATAGGAATTAAAAAAAATACATTAAACTTAAACTCGAACTTAAAATAAGATAAATCATCATAAAAAACAAAAACAAAAAAATTACTAGAGTTTCATACTTTCATCCATATTTTTTATCAACAAACAAAAAATCCAAACCCGAATTTCATCAATATCTAAAGATCATCTATCATCGTGGCATCATCAATATCAAAAGATAAAGATAAAACTCATAAGTTCACCTTTTTTGATTCTTTTATTAATGATTTATCTTTGTTCAAGTTTAATCTTTTTTTTTTGAACTCCAACAGATTGGAACCAGGGTATTAGGGTGGGTCTCGAATTGTTTGTTTGTTGATGAACACCAATCGAGTACCATTTGGCCATAAAAATTTTTAACAAACTCTTGTTAATTATAGCACAAAGCATAACATCTTTTGGTAAACTATCAATTTTGTTTGCTGATAAATTTTAAATATTTTACTTGCCTAGTTTATACGCTTTTAATAGTTGGTGGAATTTTTTTTGAGTATAAAACTCTTCTGTAGATGAAATGCCATTACTAGCCCAAATTTCGAACTTGCATTATGGACATGATGCATTGATCATTTTCTGCGTAACTTTCCAAGCATATGCAACAAACGTTACAAACCTTCACCATTAGGTCCAATTATCTACACATTCTAAGGTGACAACTTTTCTACATTTGTTCCAAACATCGGTACCGATACCAGAACCAAACCGGTACCGCAATGCTACATGTAGTCCAGTACTCGGTACACTCGAACACTTCCTAAAAAAACATGTACCACAGGGTTCAGTACCAGTCTAGTATCGAACTCACTCCCATGTACAACTCCATTTGATACCATAGAAAAATTATTGGCAAGTTAATCAAGTAAAACTAAAAAAGCTAACAAGTCCTTCAAAAGCTATAAGAATCAGGATAGATATTAGAAGTGTGAGTAAGTGAAGCTACTTGTGAGCTTCTCCTGAGCCACCCGTCAGACCTCAACTGGAGTTCAGCAAGCTCAAGCATCACAAAGAGTTTGCTTAGGCCCATAAGTCTAAACAGACATATCATATATCAAGATAATAACGTATATATAAGTTAGTAGAATACATGATAAATATTATTATCACATACAGCCATAATAAAATTTTAAATAATCAGCATCATGATATACAATTATAATAAAAGAGAGAATTATATACATATTATATATTATACGTACGCATATAGGATAATTTTTCCCTAATATATGTACATAATAAATATATATTTACATAACCACACATCACGCTAATGTTCAAAGTCAAGTAAAAAATCATGATCCGACATGAAAAGCAGAAACTCATTGTTTTGTTTCGCCCTAATTCACAACGGTTCGGATTTACAGCTGATTAAATGAATTCCAAACGGATTTCTTGCAGAAACTATATAAACTTGAATTAATCCCTCTTATTACATCGATAATTATCACAATTTCTACAATTAACTTGTAAATCAAAAACAAAATAATCGAACAAACCCTAGATGATCATAACAGTGAATATTAGCAATAATCGGGATTAACATCGAATATCTACACGTTATATAAATTAATGTAAACTTAAGGATATGAAAACTTACACGACGAACACAACGCTCGAAAGAATCTTGCGAAACAATTTTACTTGGGATTGTGATTTTCCTTTTGATTCCTTTTTTCCTTTTATAAAGGGCGTGAGTCGGTGGAGTTACTTTTGGGTCATTTTTGGTGGGCTAGAAACTAGAATACTTGGGCTTAAATACTATGATACCCGATACCGGCCCAACACATGTCAACTGTAAGGTGATTGTTTGCTTCTCTTTTTTTAAAAACCTTATTAGTATATCTTACCTATTATTATTCAATAAAAGCTTTTAAAAATTAATTCTGTTTTTTTTTACATTTTCATATAAAAAAGATATTATTTTTAGTTAATTACCACTTATTAGAGGGAAAAAACGACTTCCCACTCTATCCTTTCGGTAAAAATAAACTTCTAACGGTTATTAAGGGGGTAACCATCGTTATGTTAACAATTATGAAATAGCTTATTAGTTTCATCGTACGATGAACAATCAACCTCTGTCGGTGACTCACCTTGAGCGTCAATGTTAATATGCACTAAAACCCAGATTCAACTTGTTGAACACTTGGCTTTAGAGTGTAACACTCTGATTGTCACCTAAAATTTAAACTTTTTTAGAACATATAATTTCCTGTTTTATCAACTAAGAAAAGCATTTAATCAAAATGTGGAAGTGTTTTATAACCAACTAAAAAGTCACAAAAGGTTATTTAAGTTTACAATGTTAACAATGATCAGACCAAAATCATAATGGTGTTACATAACATCCAAGTTGACCTTTAACAATTACATTTACTAGCTCCCAAACATGTGCCAAGAAACAAAATCATCCACGAGTTTATACATGTTTTGCTATAGCAAAAGTCGAATTCTACAAATTAATTATGAACAACACAACAACAACAACAATAAAACATTTGTTTTGATAAGCTAAGTGAGGCCAATGTCAATGGCTAAGCACAATGATTAAACTCATTACTCCCAAATCATAAACATCACCATCACATTCATCCAATGTGCCAAATTCTACACACACAACCTAAAAATCTTGGTCTTGCCTTCTCAAACAATTCTATAGTGAAACACCCCTACATTACATTTTGAGAAGTACCCTTATGCATACTACCTAAGGATATGATCTCAACAACAACTAATACATCCGATTTCAATGACTGTTATACCATTACTACGACATAACAAATATTCCATTCCAAACTTAAAAGTATGTGAGTGAAGTCCAACATTTTACACCTAACCAAGTACCTAACTCTTCCACAATCCCAATTTCAACCAGCCAATGTATAGTGTTCACATACAATTCAAGTATGAACACCATCCTATGGTAATGATCATAAATATTACCATGATCGTCATCCCAACTGCCCAATAGATAAGGATCACATACAAATCTACCATGATCATCATCCTAGCTACTCATTGGATAACAATCACATACAACCCTACCATGATCATCATCTCAGCTAACCAATTGGTACTGATCATATACCACCTTACAGCGATCATCATCCCATTTACCCTAATAGATTCCGATCAAAAACCACCATACCATCACCGTCATCTCAGATAGCTCACCAGTACCATCAATCAGACTACCCAATGTACAAACCAACTATCAATATATGTATGATTCATTAAGTATACAATATCAACTTAATTACATATCTATGTATACGTCAACAAGTATACAATACTAACTAAATAACAATCCATATATACTTCACCAAGTATGCGACACTAAATAACTACCCACACAAGTATACTTCAACAAGTATACAACACCGACTAACTACCCATGTAAACTTTAACAAATACACGGTACTAGTTAGTGCCAATCCATGTATACTTCAACAAGTACACAACACCATGTATGCTTCAACAAGTACACAATACTAACTAGCTACCCACATATGTACACTCCAACAAGTGTAAAATACTAACCACCCAACACATGTACGTACACTTCAACAAGTGTACAACAATAACCAACTCCACACATATACACTTCGTCGAGTATACAATACCAAATAACTACCAATCTACCTCTCAACATTACAACTATAATGAAAATGTCACTCCCCCAACTATAAGCAACTCATGAAGTGACATTTCAACTAAGCCCCTTATAAGTTATAACCACAACACAAACATTCAGATTCCACGATGTAACATACTATCCATGATTTGATCGACAAGATCGGATATCAACGTACATACATATAAAAATATCATCCCATGATTGACTTCAAATAAGTTCTACTATGCATAAAAGTAACTAATCAATAACCCAGGCGCAACATTTCCATACTAGCATAATACCTGCATGTTGTTCAACAATTTAAAACGAAATATTTCTACATTAACATAACATTCTAATACCATATAAACCATATAGAAAAATCTAACCAAATCATACCCTGAATACTCTAAACATTCATCCTATTGTAAAGTTGAATATGCAATTGTTAATTTTTTGCTCTTCAATTCTTATTTTGTTGTTCTTGTTTAACGGTTAACCTGAAATGATACATATGAAAAAAGTTCAGTTAGGCTAAACAAGTTATAAATATAACAATAAATGTGTAAATATGATAGAAATCACAAATTTAAATTTCCTACCTATATAGTTATTTTTGAAGACATAACTTTCCTACAAATATACACACGAATATGTACGTATATATGTATAATTATACAGGTGTGGCTTTCGCACCACCTACGTAGCTATACTAAAATCTCTTCGTATTACATCAAAATTACTACGGTAATCTAACTCACACAACCCCTTAAAATTTCATACCTTCATGGCTGGATACAGAGATGGACTGGAATGAAAACTAAACGTAATAACCTGTTTTACTGCATATTTATAGTAAATTAAAACGTTGAAATAAAGTGCTCATATATGTAAAAACGTAGAAACTTGATTGGTTACTATTGTATATCGGCGAAGAATGCTGTTGAGGAAGCTAAAGATGAAGTGGTGAGCTTGGTTGAGTTAGTGTGATCACTCTCAGACTCTGTGAGATCATTAACAGATGATGAGGTCCAAAATGCAGACATTGTGATGGGTGTCCCTGCAAAAATAATTGTTGTTGGTGCTGTTTTCGGAAGGTTGGGAAGTGGTGCTTCAAAGTTTAAAACTTGAATCGCTTGCTTTACCGAAGGCCGGACATCAGGATCAGGGTAAACACACCAAAGTCCCACAATGATCAAACGTTCCATCTCTCGTTCATCGAAATCTGCATCAAGTTTCAAATCAGCTGCTTGACTTATAAGATCTTTTTGATAAAGCTCCCAAACATGGTCAACCAATCTGATATGACCATCTTTAGCAGATTGGTCAAGCGGTTTCCTACCACTGGCTAACTCAAGTGCTACAACACCAAAGCTATAAACATCTGACGCCTTGCCAGACTTTCCTGTTAAGATACATTCAGGAGCCATGTAGCCCATTGTACCAGCTAATATTGTGGTTTGTGACCCTTTTTCATGGTCAACAAGCCTAGCTAAACCGAAATCCCCGAGCTTAGGATTGAAATTCGTGTCAAGCATAACGTTGCTTGATTTGATATCTCGATGCAAAACGCATTGTTCCCATTCCTCTTGCAGATAAAGCAATGCAGAGGCTAAACCTCGAGCGATGTTATACCTCATTCGCCAATTCAAGAAGCAACTTCCTTTGAAGAGATGAGAATCCAAGCTACCATTTGACATGAACTCGTAAACAAGTAGGAGTTCGTTGCCTTCATGGCACCAGCCGATGAGTTGCACCAAGTTTCGGTGTCTTAACCGGCTAATGGTCTTCACTTCAGCTGCATACTCCTTTATTCCTTGTTTGGATCCACTTGAGATCTTCTTGATAGCCACATAGGAATTCATATCCTTCAAGAAACCTTTATAAACCCCTCCAAAACCACCCTGCCCTATCTTCTCTCCTTCTGAGAAGTTATTTGTTGCAAGGGCCAGTTGTTTATATGTAAACTTTTTGGGTCCAGTCTCTATTTCAAAATCCTTTGTATCATCACTCTGGTCTTTGTTTTTATTTGGAAATAGAAGAATCCTCGTCTTTTTCATTGAACATAACATGAAAACCCCACTAATGAAAACACATACAGAGACACCAAGACCAAGACCTAACAAAACTTTGGATCTAGCAGGAGGAGCAGCAACCTTCTCTGTGACTGATGGGCTGGGTGCAGAACTATTTCTACTGATAATTTCCGAACCGATGATCTTATCATCAGTTGGTAAACTAGAATCAAAATCCCAAGAATGAAGAGTGTGGATCTCAAAGTAGTCACCAGTCGAGGCTGCGAACCCGATTGTAACGTTTTCTGGTAGGTACTTGCTCAGATCAACTCTAGTGCTAAGTCTTTGTGTGTAAACATGAGATCTATTGAAACCAGTAAAGGCAACACTCAGTCTTTTTGAACTAGAGTTGTAACTTACCCTAGCTGTGTTCATTTGGCCACCAGGTACAAGGTTTAACCATGTCGTATTTGTAACCGAGACCATTGAGTTAATGTTGATGCCTACATGATTACCAACCGGATCCCAATCGTTTCTAAAAGTATCAAATTCCACTGCTACAAACGGATTCATCGACGAGTTAAGCAACTGGTCACTGCCTACAAGACCAAGACCACTACCTTCTTGTTTCGCAGGGATTTCAAACTCTTTTGGTGCAAGAAAGAAGGCAATCCCATCACCATAAACAGGCTGATTTCTTGAATCTATGGTGAACGAGAATCGAGTTGTGAAGTCAGCCAACTCTCCTGAATTCTTGTCCCAAAGACGAAATAGTTTCTGGTATGTAACTCTACCTGTACTCCAATGCATCTCTTTGTCCTGCTGATTTCTTGTTAGTTGAATGACTGGACTTGAAGGTGCAGCATCACCTGAGTAATTTAAGTCATGATTATTTGGGTTGAAACTAGTGAAGTTAAAAGATAGTTTTCCCCAAGAGGCAGGTAAAACTAGGAAAACTAGATATAAGATTATAATCATGGGAGAGAGAACACTGATGATTACACAAATTAGGCTTCCTAAAGTTTACATTCGGCATGCATTGATTAATGAACTAGGTTTCAAGATTTTCAACATAGGCAATGTGATGTCATATGATTGGGATAAAGAATGAATGAAACAGATAATGAGACAATTAAGGTAGTTAAATTATTTGGCCTGCAGATTATACATGCTTGTCTAGTGTGAAGAACCATATACAATGGAGGTATAACATAATGAGTAATGACAACATATAAGTGCAAAAAATTTATAGTTTGACCTTTTCAATCATATTTCAAGTAAAAGTTTGTGCAAGTGGACACATAGTAAACATCGTGGTGGTGTTGTTGGTATGTGTTAGTATCTCATCTATAAAGAACTGTATAAGTAGTGGCTTTTATTCCTTGTTATTAGCAACTAGTGGATAGGCCCTTGTAAACGTAGGCTTTGTAACAACTTTTTTCTTAATCTACGTAAATATTTATATAACCAAAACCAATAAATTATCACGCTAAATATCAATAGCCATGTATATAAGTCGAGTATTACATGTTTTTAGTCAAGTCCTAACCATAATCCAATGTTTGCATGAATCAAATGTTTGCTTCTTGTATAAACTGTAATGAACGAGTAGTAAATTAAAGATAGTTTTCATAAAATAAATTGAAGAATAGTTAATTGAATATTAAGTTTTCTCAGGTACCGTAACATCTTCGATCATATTGAACCGTTAATCACTACCATCCACATCATGAAGTTTATTTGGTTAAAAAAGCTGATTTGTGTGCACAGGCATCTTAATAGCCTCCATAGCATAGACCTTTGTACCTGACAAATCAGATAACCAAGCTTACACAAAACAGAAGCAGACATGTTGAGTTATTCTTCATTCGACGCCATTGCTCCTCAATCTAAAAATGGTGCAATAGTTGGCTGATGTATTTTCAATTTATAGGTCAAGATTATATTGTTGTTCCATGTATACCACAAGAAGCACAATCAGTGTAGACATTTTTCCATCAACAAAACAAAAAAAAATTACAAAAGATATCATGTAAATAGTTCTTTAATTGACTAACCCAACCTGACTTGACCGTTACTAACAAATGACAAGTTCTGACCCATTACCCAACCCATCTTATCCACCCATCTTGCCACCTCTACTCATAGTTGAAGCAAGAATCGTCAAGTTTTTTAATATATGCATTAATGCATAGCTCTTAACGTTTGACTGATTCAATCTTGGTTTTCTCTCCCATTGCAGCATATGCATATGAAATTAAGTTAATTAAGTAAATAATTAAAAAAATAAGAAGATATGCAATACATAACATTGGTGTTGAACATAACGAAATAATAGAAATTCGTGTACCTAATAAAAATAAAAGCAAGAATGCCATCGACATAAGAAAAATAAATAACAAAAATGACAATAAAGAATGTTTCTTTGAAGCAATGACATTGAAACAGCTCAAAGTAGGAAATTTTTTTTACATACATAGATGTAGATGCAAACTAATTAGTAATTACTGTATTCTACCACTTGATTTAAATGTTAATGTAAAGAATGTTAACAATGCAACTATTAACACATATACTCCATGAAGGAGCAAGACATAAATAGTCAGTTTTACGGGTACAGTGTACCATTATGATATACGCTTACCTCAAATGCTTGAAATATATCGCATGTTGCAAATTTCAAGCTATCAACTGCCCCTTGTCTTGTAAGCTCAAAAGAATGTGCAAGACTTTGTATGTCCACCTGATCACACAGATATTAAAAATTAAAAAAAAATTAAAAATAATAATGAGCTACATTAAAAATGATTATACATTGATTACATTAAAAAAAAACTTCAAATACAAACAATACCTCGTCAAATGGAGGTGCTTCAAACAAACCCTCTTGTGGGGTTGGCAAGGCCGCAAGGGGATTATGCTCCTCAACCACAGCCTCTCAGTAAAGGTGGTTGTGATGGCTGCGTCCGAGGCAAAAGTGGTAGTGATGGCGTCATGGCCAACATATTTAAAATCTTCTAGTTATTTGTTATAGCCTGTGCATCATGAAATAATGCACTGTTGGCAGTGATAGACATTTGGTTCAAATGATGATTCAACTGATTTCCTTGGTTGAGTTGATTTTGTGCAATACCATGCTGAATACCTCCAAAAGGTAGCTGCCTCCCCGGGAATTGTTGGCCCCCCAATGACTGAGAAAATTGCAGTTGACTTTAACCATGTAAGTGATACTTTTGTTGACATATATTAATTTCGACTATGAAATGAATCCCTTTAGTTACCACTGTGTCACTGTCTATACCGCCCTTTTGTACAACAGCCTGTTTCTTAGTTATCACCATTTTCCAATTAGATTTCATCCTGTGAATCGAGAAGAATGACAGACTCAAGGGGGTATTGCGGTCGGGCCTTTGTTTTAATTGCTTCTGGTACCAAATTTTTGATCTTTCGAATACGACATTTACTGTTTTCATCAAATTTCTCGTTTCCAATGTTTTGTAAATAAAGTTTTCATTTGCTAGTCTGCTTTGGTTTGTGTTCGTCATCATTTTCAGAAACATATTTGGTTTCAAACTTGCTGCTCTCAAAGTCAGTGTAGGATTCTGTAGACTCGCCACTTTCTTCATTTCAGCCCTTCCAATAACAAAAGTTCATGTTCAACCATTAAATGAGTGTAATATCAACAACTTTCCAACAAAAGAAAGTATCACACAACCATTGATGATTATCTTCAACCTATAATTATATGGATTAAAAATATTTGACCGCCTCACATTCTTTAGTTCTACTAATTACAAGGTTCAACCTTAAATACAGTACCATGATCTAATGAGATCTCAGAAATTATAATGTTACAAATAAGATGATAGTTATACCATCGAAAAGAGTTCCAAGGTTAAATCTAAAAATGAGTTAAATCATAAACCACGGTCAAAGAAAAAGAAGAGAAAAGAAGAATGAGTTAAACATCAAACATCTGGTGGACAGAACTCTGTGAATGAATACAAGTGGGAAAAAAGTTTCTTGAGTGTCTGATTCATACCACAAGGATCAGCTTCATCCTCAAATGAATTATCTTACCTGTTTGATTCATACCTCAAATGAATCTATCACATATCAAGAAATTCACAATGTTAAATGTTTAATTGGAAATGAATAACAATGCAAACAATGATACAACAAAAATTCTCATTCCAGAATCGGGATTCAAAACCCTCACTATTACTCTTTCAAAAACTTAAATAAAACATTCAACCTCTACCACCAATTACAGAGCAAGGCCACACCCTCCGCTGAGCAAAAGGATCGTAGAGGAAGCCAACTTTTGAACAACTCAAATTAAATTTAAAAAAACCATTCTTCAAAAATCAAAATTTATATGCAGTAATTAAGCTAGATGATATGTATAGTACACGATAAGAGGGATTTGTCTTTGTTGAAACTTGAATGAAATTCTCGGATCTAATGAAATTAACTTTATAACCAACATTCTTACCTAAAATAAGTTTTGTCTCAATAACATGTGAACCAAGTCGAATAACTTGTAATCTTGTGCCATTGCATTTGCCAATAGACTGGTCAATATTGCGAAATAACAATACAGGCACACCAATCTTTAAAGTTAGTTTGTAGTGTCTTTGTATAAAACTAAAACCTGAAACTTTTAATGCATTGAGTGTCTAAGGTTAGTGCAAAGATTCTTCAAAGTAATTAAATACTTCGTTTGAACAAATACGATTTTAATAGAAGCATGTTGTCTCATCACTATTTATAGCTGATCACAAGTTATCATGTGTATCACTGCAAGAAAATCATCTATTCCCGAAGGACCAAATCCATCGGAAATTTTCCTATAGGGTCTCTGATCTGCAATCTACTAGAAATACTCGAATACCTTTTCTGAACTTATGAGACACATAGTGAGTTATACTTTGTCTAGACAAGGAAAATTCTATTTTTCTCCTACTAAATCTTCCTACTTCATCCTCCTACCCATTAAAAGATAACATGTGGATTCTACTAATTCTCTTTCTTCATCTTTTCTCTTAATTTTGACACTTGTATTGATCTTGTGCGTAAGAGGATAAGTAGAAATATAAAGTAGGAGCATATAAAACCTCTCCTCCTTAAATCTATCTAGATTAAACTATTCTCTCCGCCCCAAAAATAATGTCCACTTTGGACTTTTTAAATTCTTTCTTTTTCAACTTTGACCTTAAATTATTTTGTTTCTGTTATATAATACTTGATGCAAAATACATGAATGGATTGTGTTTAAATGTATTTTTAACGAGTATTATATAACACAAACAAAAATATTCAAGGTCAAAGTTGAACAAAAAAAGGCTTCAAAAGATCAAAAGTAGACAATACTTTTGGGACAGATGGAGTATTAATTTTCCTTTCAGGAGACTTATATGTTCTCCATATACTTACAGGCATATAGACCTTGCATTCTCTATTTGGGCATGCCTTTGCATCTTACAGGTGTGAAGCCTTAAGACCGTAGAGTGCCTGTGAAGCCCTCTCTTACGCCAGTTACAAGTTTTGGTCTCGACCATACCTTCTAGTCAGCTATCAATTCTTACCAAAACCCAATTTTTATGTTTGGAGTACTCAAACTCAGTTCATAAACATCTACTAACTAAATTTCTAACATATACTTGCTATCTATAACATAATCAATTCTATAATATGCCATCTCAACCCAATTGACCAAGACTGGGTTTCAGTCTCAAATTTTCTACTAATATGCAATCAATATACTGATTTTTACATTTCTAAATCCATTATAACAGGAATACCAAAACTTCACTCTTTTTGGTGCTACTTGCACCACATTGATAACTACAACATCAAATAGGTCTCCATTCCCAATTTTAAGAAAATTAGGGTAAAAACACATACCTGTAAACTTATACATTGGTAACTAAAACATCAAATAGGTCTCCATAGCCCAATTTTAAGAAAATTAGGGTAAAAACACATACCTGTAAACTTTTATCTTGCAATCACAACTCAAATCTTCAACAGGTTTGCAAGAATCCTCAATTCGCTGTCTTCTCCCTGTCACTCTCGACGCTTCTGCTGCTTATGAGAATTTACTTCTCTGTTTTGGCTCTAAATTGGGTGATTTACTCCAATTTTGCACATAACCCCCTTTTAGTACCGAATGTCTTACATTTGCCATAACATTAAGGTGTTATTTGTTTTTGAAGACATAAGCTGTGAAGGTCTTATTTCATATCTGCGAAGATCTTATTGGATAAGCTAAAGTTTAAAAGGTCTTATGTCAGCGAAGGTCTGCGAAGAAAATATTGTTTGTTTTTTTAATTATAAGAAATGTCTTATTTACTATAATTTTGCAATTTTGAACTAAATTCAACAATTTGAGTAAAATTATCAAATATCTATGTTCAAAACATTAATATTCAATATCCAAAACATTAATATCCAATATCCAAAATATAAAATTCAAAAAAATAAATAAAATTGTTACGCAATTTGCTTAATTAACATAACAGAGTCACTAGAATTTC
>JAUEJL010122364.1:0-11778 GCA_032274825.1 Drosophyllum lusitanicum | reverse complement strand
TAGGGTGGCATACCGATACTCGAATGATAAGAATTGTTATACGCAAATTCAATTAAAGGCAAGTGGGAATCCCAAGAGCCCCCATACTCCAATACACATGCTCGCAGCATATCCTCAAGTGTCTGAATTGTTCGCGCAGTTTGTCCATCTGTTTGAGGATGATAAGCTGTACTTAGATTAACACGCGTAGCCAACTCCCGCTGTAAAATGTTCCAGAAATTAGACACAAACCTGGAATCTCTATCCGATACAATCGAAAGCAATATACCATGTCGGGACTTAACGTAGTTTGAAACAATGATAATAGGTAAAAGATGTTTGGTGATAAAAATAAGTTGAAAAATAACTAAAATACCTTTTCTTTAACTGTGAAACTTAACGTAGTTTGAAACAAAATACTAACCATAAGTGTAGCAGTTTAATAAATATGAAACTCAAGACAAACTATAATAACGATTTATATAATTAAATCTTTTGTTTATGTATGTTAATCAAATACATGAACCTCTTCTAGTTTGTGTTTTGTCAATTTTCATCAACCATTACTACTAACAAAATATATATTAATTAATTTCTTATATATGAAGTAACATTTTATTTTAAATTTTTAATAAATAAAATTCAAGTGGGTATTATTTTAATTTTACTATTTTAGTCCAAATAATATTTTCGAGTCATGGCATTCTTGTCCACACCACACCTTCCGTTTGGGATCCACGAACCCCCGAAGAAGCTCCGTTTCCTTTTCGTATATAAACCCTTCACTCTCATCTTCTACTCTCATCTTCCAGCCTCCAAATCGATCTTCGAACTCACTTCCATCATCAATGGCGACTTACGATGAAGTTTCAGCTCTTGAATTCATCAGACACCATCTTCTCGACGAATACGAAAGCCCTAATTGCCTTGGTTTGACTTCGCAAACATCAATTTCCGAATCCGATCTTTCAGTTTCCGATTACCTCAGCTCCGAAGAAGCCGGCTCTGATTTATCAACTACTTTTCCGGTGCCGGAATCGAAGAAAGCAGAGGAGGTGAAGGTACACTACAGAGGAGTACGGCGGCGGCCGTGGGGCAAGTACGCGGCGGAGATCCGAGATCCGAAGCGTAACGGTAGTAGAGTATGGTTGGGGACGTTTGATACTGGTATTGAAGCTGCAAAGGCTTATGATAGAGCCGCATTTGAAATGCGTGGTAGCAAAGCGATTCTAAATTTTCCTTTGCAGATTGAGATTGAGAGTTCGACCAGATCTGAAAACCTAACCGTCGTCGGTGGCTGCCGGAAAAGACCGCGAGATGTGAAGGAGAAGGTGGTGGTTGTAAAGAAGGAGAGGATGATTGAGACGGCTGATCTGCCGTTAACGCCGTCAAGTTGTATGCCGGTTTCGGATGAGGGTTGGTGGAATATGTTTAACGTCGCTCCCTTGTCGCCGTTAATGGTGATTTGAGATACATAAAAAAGACAAAAGCTATAACAAAAATGTATATTAAGCAGATAGTGAATGATTCAGGTTGGGGATTGTGTGTGTATAGTTTATGGATTCAATAGCAAATTCTTTGATAACTTCTATATCGTAGAAGGATTGTTTTATTGTATTGATAATTCGACCCTTACGAGAGTATCTTAAATTTTAATTTGGGATAATATAGAAATTTACTTTAGTAAAGCATATGTCATTTGGATACTGTTTATTCTATTTATATATATCATGAACAGTTTTTAGTTAATTACACGGTGGTTATTTTCATGTAAATAATCACCACAACGGTTATTTCTTATAAATAATTTTCATAGCCGGTTACGAAACTGTCATATGTGGTATAGGATTACTAAGGGGGTGCTTGGTTAAATAGAGAGAATGTGAATGACAAAGTGTAAAGAATACAAAGAAATGCTATGAACATCCTATAGTATTATTATTATCATTGATATTGTTTGGTTAATATATGTAATCGTTACACACACGCACACACACATATATATAGTATGTCGATGGTGGTGGCAATAGTCAGTACTGATGGTGGTGGTGGTTAGTGGTGGCAGCGGTGTTGATGGTAGTTGGTGGCAATAGTAAGTTGTAGTGGTGGTTGATGATGGTGGCAACAACCGTTAGGGATGATGATTGGTGGTGCCGACGGCGAAGTTGGTTGAGACAACGATTAATGACAATTAGTGGTGGCAAGTGGTGGTTGTGGTAGTCGGTAGAGGTGGCGACACGAAGTGGTCCAAGTAGAGGCGGTGGTAGTGACGATGACCGACAGTGTGGAAGTTGTTAGTGGCGGTGGCGGTCTATGATGGTGGTAGAGTGTAGTGGCGGTGGTAGGGTGTAGTTGCGGTCTATGATGGTGGTAGAGTGTAGTGGCGGTCTATAATGGTGGTAGAGTGTAGTGGCGGTGGCGATGGTGGTGGTCGGTGGACCAATACATACTTAAATCCGTGGCAATGGTGGTGGTTGTGGTCAATGGTGGTGGCGGTGGTAAAGACGGTGTTGGTGGTGAAGATGATGTTGGTGAAGACGACGATCAATGACAATTGATGGTGGCAAAAGATGGTTGATGATGACAAGTGATGGTTGATCTGACGATTGCAACGGGTGGTGGTGGAAGGAACACGTGGTGATGGTGATGGGGTGGAGGTGGCGGTAGGGGTGGTGATTGTGCAACGAGTTACAACGGTGTGGTGGTTTCGGCTGGCGGACAGTGGTGGCGCCGGAGCATGATGGTAGCCATATTGGTGATGGTTAGTGATGCCGGTGGTGATCGGTGGGGACACACACATACATGAATTCATTACTCTCGATTTACTACGAAATGGTCCATTGCCATTAATGGGTAACGATTGATTATATTTTATCTAACCAACTAATATTAAGCATTACCATTCTCATGCTCTACCCCTTAAAACCCCCAACCAAACACACCCTAAGACTTGAACTCGTTACCAAATCTAGTCAAATCCATACATTACACAAAATGACTAACATTCCTCCTCCATTTTGTATAACACAAACATAGAATAAACAAAACACACACACACTCATGCATAAATAAAAATACGGAGACGATTGAATTTCTATCTTAGTATATTACACATTCCAATTATTCGATATAATTTTTTATATATTATTATTTTTTAATGTTAAAGATATTTTTATTTTAAAAATATAAAGATAATGTTTGACCTGATATTAGATATATTTTAACAATATAATCTTGTAGTTGTGTAATATTTGACTTGGTCAATATGTAAGCGCCATGTTACATTTACACGTCACTATTAACGTCATAATTTAAGTGTCAACTAAGCAGTTTTTCTCTCTGCTCCACGAACAATATATATTAAATTTTAGAAAATAAGAGAATTGTTATAATATAACTTGTTTTTTTCATTTCATTTCTTTTCTCAAGTTTAACTCGAAACTAGGGCTGATCATGCGTCGGTTAAGATCTAAAACCGAACCATCATCGATAGTTTTGGTTATGTTTAATTCAAACCCATCGTTTACGGTTTCTTAATGGGGCGGTTAATCAGTTGATGGGGCGGTTATCTGTTAAAGCAAGGGAACATTAAAAATAAACTCGAGTAAATAAACAAAAATTTAGTATAAGAAATTAACAAAACTTGGCATAAAAATAAATAAGAAAACTTTATGTGAAACAAAAATAAATAAAGACGTCGTATAAAATACGTATAATAGAAAACGATTATAAAGCTTAAAAATAATAACAAAAACTTCAAAACTCTAAAACATCACATTCTAAAAGTACTTTTTTTGAATTTTATATATAATATTCCTTATAAAGTTTCATATTAGTATAAATAAATAGAAGAATGTTAATATAGTCCATGACTAATTAATAGTCCTAAGAGACTAATTTTAGGTTGTATTTGTTATGGCAAAATGGGGAAAGGAAAGGAAACTATCATTATATTCCCTTGTCAGAAGATGTTTGTTAATCATGTATGAATGGAATGTGTCATTACATACATAATGCTATTCCCTCTTTTTTAAGGATTTTTATTCCGTGGAGGATGTGTGTTTTTTTCCTCATTCCTTCAAGGAATGGAATGAATGCTAAAAAAATTTAAAAAATTCCTTAAAATTTTTTATTAAAATTTATTTTATTTCATTTCTACGTCTATTTCTCTCTAGCAAACATCATATAGTAATGATTCATTTCATTCCGACAAAGCAACCAAACATGTCGATGAATGATAATGACTCATTCTATTACCCCTTCATTCTATTCTTTTGTCAATTTCATTCATTTCCGTCTAACCAAACAAACCCTTAGCTTTTAGATTAATGGCATCAATGATCCAGATTAAATTTTAAAAATTTGAGCAGAGTGACATTTTCGTAATTTTTCGTAATTCACATGCGATGCTTTTACAAATCACATGTGATTGTATACAAAATCACCTATGATTGAATATTAAAATTTTAGAACTATATTTTTTAAATAGACTTTATTAAACACAACTCTAAATAAATAATATAAAAATTATAAAATGCTTTATTAGGATGCTTTAGTTGATAATGAGACCGTTCTTATTATGATTATCCAATTAAAAAATCAAACCATCAAATGGTTTTATTAGTTTAGATCGGTTATGAATCAAATAATCCAAACCTCTTTAAAAAAAAACAAACGTGGCCTTCTCACAAGTGTTGCAGGCTTACAGCCTGACAAGTCATCTCGCTTACCCAATTATCAAACAGTCTCCATTGCTGAACAAGACGTCCAAACCCATTGAAGAAAGAAACGTTACGCTTGAATCTTTCCAAACATAATCAAATCAAATCCTTCAATTCATTCGCCTTTAATCGCGGTGGGTGGGACGTAAACCCTTGATTTTGTGGCTATTTTATTCAACCACGGACAAGATTTCGTGATTCTCTCTCTCTCTCTTGTTCTTCTTTGCTACGGAAACTAGAGAGAGAATCGTCATCTTCTTTTTATTTTTTTCGTCTGCCGTTAAATTAATGATACGGTACTTCCAGCACCGATGCGTTCCGTGAAATTTTATTGAAAAAAAAAAAGAAATTCAAATCGTAGACGTCAGTTTTGTTTAGGAATTTATTTGGGTGCTTACCGGCCGATCAGCTATGTTGTCGTTACAGAGCGATCCACGGCAGGTTCAGCAGCAACAACAACAGCAGCAGTTGTTGCAGCAGGCTGCTAGGGTTTCTTATAACAATGGTGATCATCTGCGTGATTCTTCTTATTTATTTTCAACGGAATTTGCTCCGTCATCGATTAATGCCAACCTTAAACTATCGCAAGGACTGGAGTCACGTGAAGGTTTGAACTTGATTCTGATTATTATTTCTACTGGATGATGTCTCTTGTTGTGGGTCTATTTCTGTATGCATCTGTTACAGTTATTTTTAGCTGAGAATTTAAACTTTTTAGGGTTTTGGATCTGTGAATCTCATTAGCTATTTTTTCCAGCTACCGAAGATATGCTCATGTCCGTTGCTCATCAGAGTTACAAATCTGGAGATTTTAGACAAGCTTTAGATCATAGCAAGGCTGTTTATGACAGAAACCCAATGAGATTAGATAATCTTCTTCTTATGGGTGCAATATATTATCAGGTTAGGTCATTGATTGAGGCAGACTTTGTTACTTTCTACAACTAGACCTTGGCGTAGCTCTTGATTAGATGAATTACTGGTTTTTCAGTTGCATGAATTCGATATGTGCATTGCTAAGAATGAAGAAGCTCTTCGAATTGATAGAAATTTTGCCGAGTGTTATGGGAATATGGCAAATGCATGGAAGGTGATACACATTATTATATATATGGACAACCTCCTGTTTATGTTATTTGGTGTGAACAGTGAACAATGTGTTTTGTGATCCTACAGGAAAAAGGCAATATTGATGCTGCTATACGCTACTATTTAGTCGCTATTGAGGTATATGACATTCTAGCTGTATTTGAATCTATAAATATCCAGCGAGGAAGCAATAACTACCAATATGACTTATTCACTTGAAGAAACATTACCCATACACTGAAGTGCCAGATGAAACTGGAAGGAACCTCTAATAAGATTCCACGGGAGAATGAAAACATGAAAAATTAGTTTTTTTCTCACTGTAATGTATGCCTGGTATCTAAGTTATATGCGCGTAAATAAAATGATGTGAAAAGTAATATTTTATTTGTTATCATGGTTGACATTGCGCCCTTCATTGTGTATGATGTTTTAATAAGGAAAAATATTCATGTTGAAGATATGGGCCAGGGTTGGAAACACAATGAATGGTTGAGAGGTCAATTTATATATCTGGTATTCTACAACTGCTTCTTTCAAATTAGCTCATATATCTATGATTGCAGAAAAAATTAACATAAATCCAACTGTCCATCTGGCTTTTGAAAAAATGCTTCATAGTGATATCAGGAGCAGTTTAATCACTTGAACCACTTATAAATCAAAAGAGATAAATAATGTTTTGTACTCAAAATAATGCATCCATAATAGTTAAGTTCACTTGATCACTTCTGCTCTAACTATGTGGCACTGGTTATGAAGCAGTGACCAGTGGCGTATATTGATAAAATGACGCGTTATTGTGCACTCTAATGCATTAATAACATTTATCTTAACTCGGTTTAGTACATTTTTAAAGTGTTTTTTTGGTAGGTGTTGTTACACCTGCTCACTGCAATTATGATTGATGCAGCTTCGTCCAAATTTTGCGGATGCATGGTCGAACTTGGGAAGTGCATATATGCGGAAAGGAAGGCCTACTGAAGCTGCTCAATGCTGTCGGCAGGCTCTTTCATTGAACCCTCATTTGGTTGATTTTTAGCTTTCTTTTTTTGGGTTCTTGTTCATATATATAACACAATTGTTCTTACATATGTGAGGCTTCTTCTGTTTCTCCTCTTCTGTAGGTTGATACTCACAGCAACCTTGGAAACTTGATGAAAGCTCAAGGATTGGTGCAAGAAGTAAGAAATATTAAAGTTCTTTTTGTTGGCTATTATTTCAAAACTATGGAGGATATAAAACGGCATTACCATCTTGCTAAACGTTACCATTCGTGCCATTCATCTTTGACCATCTATCATCATTCATTGACGCAAACCTTTATGCTGTTTCGTACTTCCCTAGAAATCATTATCATCTCAAAAGTGGTTCTCATAGTCCCTTTTGTACTCTGTTTTCCTTTTGACTCCTAGGTCTTTTGTTCAGAGCTGCTAGAGTACTGATCATTTTGTTCATAGCGGCTAGAGAAATGGGCATTTTATCCATAGCCGAGTTATAGGTTGTTGTGTCTTTCTACTCACTACATCTGTTTGTATGTTAAAGTGAAGACCAATCGGGATTTTCTTATCAGCGTTATGGTGAGTTCGTTTGTTGCTCTATGCTATATATATCAAGGAATTATTTTTGGACAGGCATATAATTGCTACCTGGAGGCCCTCCGTATACAACCAACTTTTGCCATTGGATGGTCTAATCTTGCTGGCCTTTTTATGGAATCGGGTGATCTTAGTAGGGCCCTTCAGTATTACAAGGTAAGGAAGCTTTGGTAATATCTGATGGCCACTTTAGTTGAAAGTTAATTTTATGTCAATGTAACTGATAGAGTTTGGCTTGGTAAGAATGCTACGACTTGTAAAAGAAGCTTTGCTCTTCTTTATTGACCTAAATTGTTTTTCTATTGATCTTGGTTTCTTGTTGATAGTAATATGTATTTGGACACACCTGCACAACGTATGTACGTTTTAATCGTAATTATTAGTTTTCTCTCATTGCTGTTTGGTAACCCTTTCAGGAGGCAGTCAAGCTGAAACCGACATTTGCTGATGCCTATTTGAACATGGGGAATGTCTATAAGGTGAAGCTTCTGTTGATATTTCAAGATGTGGAAGATGAAAACTTTGGCTAAATTAAGTGTTATTTTTCACTTCACAGGCTTTAGGAATAGCTGCTGAAGCTATTGTCTGTTATCAGAAAACTCTTCAGTCCAAACCAGATTATGCTATGGCTTTTGGTGAGCAACTTTGCTTTATTTTATGCCTATCTACGATATCCACAATTTATTTAATTTTATTTATATTTTCACATCAAATCAGGGAACCTAGCTAGCATATATTATGAGCAAGGTAACTTGGAGATGGCAATTAATCACTATAAGCAGGCAATTGCTTGTGATACTGGATTTTTGGAGGCGTATAACAATCTGGTGAGTATGTATCCTGCTCCAACTTTTGTCTCTCACATTTTTCTGAAATAAGTTACTGTGTATATTTCTTTTTCTTCTGATTATAAATCTTGCTTTTTTTATAACTAGGGTAATGCACTCAAGGATACTGGCAAAGTTGAGGAAGCCATTTGTTGCTATCGTGTAGGTTATGGTTGACATTTGCTTATAGCTTCACACTTCTCTTTTTTTAATACTAATTGAATTTCTTTTTAATGTCCAGCAATGCCTCTCTTTGCAACCTAGCCATCCTCAAGCACTCACCAACCTCGGAAATATATACATGGAATGGTATATTGTGATTCACATTGAAAGTTAGATGGAATTTTAAGTACAAATGTTAGAAGTGGCAAAACGTGCTGGTTGGGTAATGCATGAAAATGAGTAATCTTTTGGTGCTTATTAAAAAAGGTCGACCTGGGTTGTGTTCACCCATACACTTCTGTTTCGAAATTGTGATGTTAATTTAAGAAATTAATGTGACATGTTTAAAAAAAAGTGACATGATTACGGAGCTTTTTTGTTAGAAGTGGCAAAACGGGTTGGATGGGTTACGGGTGAAAATAAGTAATCTTTTTGTAGTTATCAAAAAGGGCTGGCCTGGGTTGGGTTTACCCAAACACGTATTTTTCAAAATTGTTATTTTATTTGATAAGCAATTAACATGACATGATTATAGAACTTAATTGATTTCAATATTAATCTGATTTTTATAATAAAATTATTTGAACGGTTTTTATGCATTAAATATATACCTTGGGTGATTTTGGTTCGTTGATTCGTCTCCTTTTAAACTATTTTCTGTAATTTTGTTTGTTTGGTTAGTGATAATACATAACCCAAAAGGTCCCATATATAAGTAAATGGGTTGAAACTGCCAGTTTTAAGAAATATGCATGTAAAGTGTCCTTAAGGAGACGCTTCTGATATTCAGGAACATGATGTCTGCTGCTGCTCAATGTTACCAGGCAACTTTGTCTGTAACTACTGGGTTGTCTGCTCCTTTTAACAATCTCGCAATAATATATAAGCAGCAGGTAGCAATCTCTCTCTCTCTCTCTCTACATTCACCATTCCTGCTTTTACTAGGTCGAATATAAAATTTTCGGTTACAATCTGCAAATGAAACCGTGTTCTGAAAGTTGGTTGACATGTGGGATGAAATAACAGGGTAATTATGCCGATGCCATATCTTGCTACAACGAAGTTCTACGGATCGATCCTCTAGCCGCTGATGGTCTTGTTAATCGTGGAAACACATACAAAGAAATTGGGAGAGTGAATGAAGCAATTCAAGATTATTCACATGCAATTGTTATCCATCCAAATATGGCAGAAGCTCATGCAAATCTGGCTTCAGCTTACAAAGACAGGTATTTAGAGCTTCTTTAGAGGAGTGTTACAGACACTACTAGCTCTGTCATGGTCATGTATCTAAACTCCTGATATGGTAAATGTAGTGGGCATGTGGAAGCAGCTATTAAAAGCTACAGGCAAGCGTTAGCTATACGTGCCAATTTCCCTGAAGCCACTTGTAACCTGCTACACACTTTACAGGTATAAGCTTGATACTGCTAATAATTTTTTGACTGAAAATGATGTAGCATGCTATCATCAACTTAAGTCTTCACCAAATGCTAGCCACATATCCGACAGTTTGCTGTACTTGACTCTCTTCCCTTTCCTAATTTGCTCCCTAAACTTTCCCTAGTGTGTGTGCGACTGGGATGACAGGAAGAGGATGTTTATTGAAGTAGACAGTATCCTCCGAAGGCAGATCAAGGTTTTGTACACACATGCACAAACAGATAGCTATTCAGCTAGTTCACTATTCTTTTACTGTTGGTGTATCTGTGCTATAAGTGAAATGCAGTGGTGATTTCTTTTCAGACGTCAGTTATTCCAAGTGTGCAACCTTTCCATGCAATTGCCTACCCGCTTGATCCTATTCTAGCACTTGAAATCAGGTACATTTGTGGTTTATCTTGGCTTAAGAGTCCTCAAATAATTTTTATAACATCATTGATTTGAATTTTATATTTTTCTTGGTTGTCTGTAGCTGCAAGTATGCTGCACACTGCTCTGTCATAGCAAATCGTTTTTCTCTTCCTGCTTTCAACCATCCTTCGCCTGTAAAAGTAAAGAGTACGGGGGGTAACAAGCGGCTCAAAATTGGGTAAAAACTGGACATGTAAAAATGTCTTATTTCAGGCTTGTTATTCTAAGAGCATCTTCTTTACCTGAAGATTGCTTCTGTTGTAGATATGTGAGCAGTGATTTTGGAAACCACCCTCTTTCCCACCTGATGGGATCAGTATTTGGCCTGCATAACAGAGAAAATATTGAGGTTTTGTTCTGATCTCTAATTACGATCTTCTATATCTGTAAAATTTGGTTTGGTAGAAGTTACAAATTATATTATATTCAGGTCTTCTGCTATGCTTTGAGTCCAAACGATGGTAGTGAATGGCGGATTCGTATTCAATCAGAAGCGGAGCACTTTAAGGATGTGTCAGGAATGACATCTGATATGATTGCTCGGCTTATAAATGAAGATCAGATACAAATACTTGTCAATCTTAACGGCTATACCAAGGTTTGTTTAAAGCTAAAGCATTGCCCAATACCATACCTTTTTTAGGTGACAATTCTTATGGCCTTGCATTAATGTTTTTTGGTGGCATATACTGGAGGGATAGGGTCATTTGTTTTTTGTTTTTTTTCTTCACTTTCTGAAGAGATATAATGGTAAATGTGAAAACAATGGTAACTGGACCTGACTGCAAGTAGATATTATGTTTGTGGCCAATTCCGCTCGCTCCAATCGTGGGTCCAAAGTTTATTTTAAAATGTTAGTTCGTCGTCTTTTCATCTGTGACGTGAGTATCCTTATGTTTTTGATACTCTATTTCAGGGGGCCAGAAATGAAATTTTTGCCATGCAACCTGCTCCTATCCAGGTCTCCTATATGGGGTTTCCTGGGACAACAGGAGCTGACTACATACAGTATTTGGTCACTGATGAGGTCAGTGAATTCCTTCTATTTCTCTTCTACTTCATCTCTTAAAGAGAAAAAAAAGAGTTTTGTGGGGTGGGGTTACTCTGACCCATTCACCTATAAATGGGTCAATTTTGGTTATGTTACAACTTTAACACATCAAATTATTAAAATTAATATATTTTGTCAAGAAACTGATCTAAATTTTTCCAAAGTGAATTATTAATGCTAACATCCCAAACCGTTTTGTTTAAGTTATTATAAAATAGAATGAAGAATCATAAAGAGCCAGAGAAGAGACGATAGAGAGATGGAGATACTTGTAAACTCTTGTAACTTCCTCATTTTTCTCATATAGTGATATAATAGGTTGTGCCCGTGGTTTTTTCCCGAAAGGGTTTTTCCACGTTAAATCCTCGTGTCCAATTTTATCTTTCCTTATCGTATTTCCTTCATTTATTGTCGATAATATTATAACAAGTGGTATCAGAGCCACGTTGTTTCCTTACTACCCATTTTCAATTTATTGGGGTTTCATATCGACATGG
>JAUEJL010122353.1:0-11779 GCA_032274825.1 Drosophyllum lusitanicum | reverse complement strand
CTACGGGACAATTTGTTATTTAAGAAATGAGCATCAAGGGCTTCCCATAAATCTTTCGCAGTACAATTATCTTTAGTGATGATATTAAGCAGATTAGGTTCACAGGTTGAGTAAAACCAAGATTTAATACGCGAGTCAATGGCTTCCCAGTCCTCATCATCATCACTTTTAGGTTTGGATTTTCCAGTGATGTGACCCATAACTTTAGCTCCTTTACACATGTCAGTGAAAATACGGCGCCACAATTTATAACGTGACCCGTCAGTTGTGAATTTGAAACTAAATTAGGGGTAAATATTACCAATAGCGAACACTAGTTGGGAAGCCGTGGGGGTGGGCGGTGAGTTGGAATCATTGGCGGCCATGACTAATAATAATGCTACTTGCGAAAGATAAAAATAACAAGAAAAATAAAATAGGAACGTGCTCACCCAAATAATAATCCCGAAGAAGAAGAAAATCCTTTGCCGGAAAAAAAACAGCAGCGTTGGTGGCCAATGGCGGTGCAGGGCGGCAGCGAGAACCCGGTTAAGAAAAGACAAAAACCAAGTACCACTCCAAAAGCTTAATGTAAAAACTCTATTTAAAAGCAAAGCCCACACCTAAAAGTGTTATTTAAAAAACTTTATTACTGCAACAACAAACCAACCCAACCACTGTTTGGGAAGAAACCTGCGAAGGCAAGTAATTGGTCGACTAAAGCAACCGGCAAAGGCAACCGGAAAAACGACGGCGGCGCAAGGTCAGAACGAGCAACCCTGTTGGCAACCGGCGAACCTAAAGCGCAAGGTCAGAACTAGCAACCCTGTTTGGCAACCGGCGAAGGCAACCGGCAAACCTAATGTAATACCCGAAATTCGAAATTAGTAAAAGTATTTTGTGGAATATTTATTGTGACTGTAATATATATATATATATATACACTTTGATGAGTGGAAAATTTATTAAATCTGTTTGGGCTTGTATGTTAAAGCTAATAAAAGCTTTTAGTTGTGAATTGGACTTGAGATTTTGAGATGGGCTTAGGCCCACAAGAGGTATTGCATGTGAGTATAAATAGGAGTTTAGGGCACAGCTCCCAACACTAGCTATCAAGTCACTGTTCCATTCATTCAAGAGAGAGAGTGTGTGTGTGTGCTATGTGCCATCCTCGTAGAAACAGAGGAAGAAGGAAGCTAAGTGCATTTTGGAACTTAAGAATTTGTCAAGGAAATCATCAGGTAAAGTTCCTCAAGTCTTTAGAATCATGTAGACACTAAACTTTACTCTGTAAAGATGATGGTTGGATGTTAAAATCTGGGTTTTTGGGTTTTTGAATGTATGAGAAAAACCCGGAAAAAATATTTAAACAAGAACACTCTATAGTTGATGAAATGCAAATTTGGATTAAAAGGAAAGATTTATATAAGTGGAGAAATGTGTTGCAACAAGAATGAGTTAAATTTATTGAGTTTTGAGAAAGCTTGATCTTGGCTATGGAGTCTGGGTTTTTCAGAAAAATGAACTGACAGGGAAGACCTTGGGTCATGCGACAGTCACATGAATGTATACGTCAGTTCATGCGACTTTCACATGGAAGCATATGTATAGCCATGCGACAGTCACATGAATGCATGCTTATGCCCATACGACTTTCCCCAGGAAATGCATATACAGCCATGCGACAGTCACCTAGAAGAATGCATATGTTCATGAGACTTACACATTCAAATGGCCCATGCGACTTATGCATATATAAATCCATGCGACTTACACATCCATATGGCCCATGCGACCTATACATATATAAACTCATGCGACTTATACATGTATACCTCCATGCGACTTAATGTATGTGTAAACTCATGCGACTTATACATGTATACCTCAATACGACTTAGTGTATGTGTAAACTCATGCGACTTATACATGTATACCTCCATGCGACTTAGTGTATGTGGTGTGGTTCATGCGACTCTTACACATGTATATATATATAGCCATGCGACCTTACATCAGTATTCCATGCGACCTTCACCTGGGAACATATATGTGACCATGCGACTTACACATCTATAGTCCATGCGACTTATATAGATAAATAACCATGCGAATTAAGTTATATATATACACCCACCCGACTTATGGGAGTTATGTAAGCGAGCAAGAGACTAGTACCCGGAGTTGACCTTTTTGGACTTGGACCAGGTGACGGTTAGTTGAAGGATAATCACAAGTAAAGTCGTAAAGTAAGAACTGAGTAACGAGAACTGCTGACAGGTGAGTATTCTCACTTACGATCTAAATAGACTACGAATATGAATGAATGCATATAGATATGTGAATAGCTATGAGTTATGAGATGAATATGATTAGACCGCTTACTTCGGTAGCGGGTAAGAGTAGACCGTTTACTTCGGTAACGGGTATGGCTAGACCGTTCACTGCGGTGATGGGTACGAGACCAACACTTCGGTGTCGGGTATGTTAGACCGTTGTGACGACAACGGGTGAAATGAGACTGTCCTCGTAGACGAGACCACTTACTACGGTAGTGGGTATGAGTTATGAGCATTATTATATGATCTATTCTGGGGTTGTAAATAGTATACTCGCTAAGCCTTGGGCTTACAGTTATTGTTTTAACTCTTTTCAGGAGATGACCACGGCGGGGCTCCAGTTCGGCGTTGATAGCTCATTCCCAAAGGTTTCCGCAACTTTAATGATTTATTTTAAGTATTAGTAGTTTCAGTGGCAAACAATTATGATGGATGTCATTTAACGAATGTTTTGTACTTGTTTTAATTAACGACTGTCACGCAATTTCGTTATCGTTTAATTTATCGACATCAATTTATGAATGAAGTGTTTCAAAAAAAAATAATTTTTGGGACGTTACACCTAAATCGACGAACAGCAGCGGCGAAGACAAACCATGTCTGCTTCTAATTCGACTGGCAACCGGCGAATGACAGCTGCGGTGCAAGAGTAGGCTAGGGTTTAGCGACAGTGAACAGGGGTAAGGTTAGGGCGACGGCGCTAGGGTTCTGGTGAGAGTGGCAGCGGAAGAGATGTCCGGCGACGGGAGGGCACCGGCCGATCAGAGGATCGGAAAAAAAACGTAGGCCAATCAGGTTAGGCTCGATACCATGTTACGTATTTTGGAAACCCGTTGAGGGCGTATTACATTCATCTATCAGAATATATAATGAACAGTATTTACACAAAGGGCCCTACACTATACATAAAAAACAATTATAAATTATTATTTAACAAAAAGCAAAAGATTGTAGGACACATTACGTACAATGTTTTTTTTCGAGAACTTTGTTGTATTAATCTTAAAAAATGTGACTTTAATGTATTAATATCAACAAAGTTAGTTGGTTACATAGAATATTAAAATAGAGACACTTAATTATATTTTGGTGTATATACCCTTTAATTTAATATAATTTTTTCTTTTTTTATTCTCATTAATTCATCCGGAAAGAGTGAAACACACCTTTTTAAACCTCTATGGCTGACCCAACCCGCTGTCTTTTAGCGCTTACAAAATTTAGTTGTGTTAATATTCCAAATCAGCCCAAAAATATGTGGAACGTCTCCTTTCACTGCACTTGGGAAGTGGGAACGCAACCAAACGACTCACCGTGCAATTTAACCAAATACACTTTATAAATTTAATTAAAGCTTTATATATAATATTTACGGTAAATCACGCTAGAGTAAAGATGAAAGGAGAACGTCTGCTTCAGAAAGAAGAGATTCAAGCTCTTGAAATCTTGATTTAATAATGTACCTAGTATGTTTATTTAATTTTTATACCAGTTTGTTAATAATTTAAAATTTTATTGTTTTGTGTAATTGTGAATTACAAATGGTGATAATTTTGTAAATTTTCTTAGTTTTGCTACCGTTTTTCATGAAATAAGTGTTCTCCCTAAAACCTTACCCAATCACTTTAATTATTCTTTAAGTTGACCTTATCCGAGTACTTTAGTCCTATAAGTTTCTAAACCAATTCAAAATGAAGTTATTAATTCGAGAATTTTTAGACCGTCCGTTACGGTCGACTCGAAGGCATCGGGTACCATCGAGTACCCATCGGGAACACCATTACGCGAATTCGAGTAGGGCAATCGGGTAGGGCAAGCGGGTATTGGAACTCGGAGGAATATATATATACGACTGAATCAGTAGAAAAGTGTAAACCACATGGACCAAATTAGTTATTAACTCATAAATTAAGTATGAACTATATTGAACATTCTTCATAATATATATAAAAGATATATCTAAATGTATAATATTATTTCTGTTCTTTAACCGTTCTTTTGCCTCAATTAACTTGGGTTAGGATCCTCTCATGTTTGGGTCAAACATGCTCACAAACATGAGAGTGGACCTACAAAGAGGACACATTCTTGACTAAAATAAGAGACTCACTCTCATGTTTGTGAGAGAATATGATGAGTCATATTTGACCCAAACATGAGAGGATCCTAACCCAATTAACTTGGTCTTCTTTTAATAACTTCATCAAATTAATTCCTTTTACTCTTAAACCTTCAAAACAATAAAACTAATCAAAGTAATATATTTATTTAATAATATATTAATACATTTATTAAGCAAATAAAATGTAATATAAAATATACCGATCGCTCCTTTCCTCTCACCATTCTAAGTCTGCAATAGAGTATACCCTCATTGTGTGCATATAAACTTTTCAAACAACAAAACTAATTTTCTCATAAAACTTTTTGATTATAAACTTGATGACCTTTATTATATAAAGATGATACCACTATAATCAAAACCCTAATAAATTAAATCATAATAAGATGAAACAATCATGTTTATATTGGTGTCGACTTTTCAGTCGTTTTTTTGATTATAACCTGGCTGGTTATTGTTCAAACTTCCACATATCTAATCCCTACAATAACTATGAGTCGATGATAACATTTATAATTTTTTAATATAAATAAAAGACTAATTTAAATCAACTTTATTGTACGATCCTAACCCTTTATGTAATAAATTATTTAGTTGTACAATTTTGACCATCCATATTGCTCAAAATTAAAATATAAAATTGATTTTTTTTTCAAAATTAGATTCAATTTTAACTTTAATTTGAATAAAATTTTTTAGAGATAATTTCATATTTTCATATATGTCTTTCTTAAACACTAGAATATCGTATATGCCACTCTAATTTATAAATATTATTTAACTTTTATAACATTTTAAAATATCATATTTAATTAAATTTTTAGTTTTATTATTTTAAAATATTTTCTAAACATTTTAAATTCTTTTTAATTATAACTAATATAGACCTAAACTTATTGTCCTCAATTATTATAATAATGATCGATGACTTGTATAAGAAATACAATCACGTCTCTTTATACCATGGTACAACGTCTTTTTTGTCACGTCTGCCTTCACACTCATGCCGACACTTCTACTGCATGTTTGAGTGTTGACGTCGTTTGTTGTTATTTTTAAAATTCTTATTTTTTCCCATTTTATAATTATTTAATAGCCTTTTATTAATGTTTAATACTTACTATCTATACTATATTTTAAAACATTTACACCTTTTAAACTCTTACTACCCTTCACCTTTCTCTATATCTAATGCGATCATTTCTTTTCTAACACTCCTCATATCTAATGTGATTATTTCCTTTCTAACAATATAAGAATTACAATAAAAGAAAACTCAATATTTATACTTATAGTAATGTAACAAATAATTTTTTTTAAAAGAAAGTCAATATTTTCACCCATATGCAATACATAATCAAGAAAGTCAAGATTGTATTTTTCATATTTAAAATTGTATGTAAATACGTGTTAATAGCAAAATTAATTCAAGCTACAATTTTATGTATGGAAGTGGTGAAGAATAAAAGAAATTTTAATTATTTTTAACATTTATTTTTCACTAGTTTTCTATTTACAGTCTCATATATGTAACAACGTATTATTCTCATATAAAGTAAAAATAAACATATTGCATTCTTTCTCTTTTTAAACTTGTTGAATGTTTCTGGATTTCATACTATTTTTAAAATATACAAATTTTATGGATGTGATGTTTTAGCTTTCCTTAGTGATAATTATCGAAAGATTTATAAACATTCGTAAATTTTATAAGAAAAAAGCAACAACAATAAGTAATATCAAGCAAAAACTATTAAATTGATTAATAACTATTAGATATTGACCAACGATACATTAGAAAAAACCTTATATCTTTTATTTTTAAAAACAAACATATTATCGAGAAAATATTTATTTGTTACTGTCACATTATGCGAATACCATGCAAGTGTTTTTAAATAACTCGTATATAACACCTATATTTAATCTATTTAATTATAAAATTACAAATAGGTCATAAAGGTATGTGCTATAAAGTAAAATTGATGACAATTTAATAATGATAAGAACTAAAGAATAGACAAAATTATCTTTTTAACTTTTTCAGAAGCACTCCAAATTATATTTCCTTCCTTTTATTGTTGGGTTTTCACCAAACATCATAGATTTAGTGCCTTCCCATAACTCCTCTCTCTAAATGGCCCAAAACTCTCACCACTCTTCACTCTTGTTAACCATCACCTTCCCTTTTTTCTAACATGCGCACTGGTCACCTAGACATGCGTATTTCCAAAATTTTAATCCTCTTGATGCTAATATGCACCTTCCTTCCCCCATCGTCGCCGGATCCCAAAGATGAATCTTGCTTGACCCATTTATTCGAATCCTTCAACGATCCTAGCGAAAACCTACACAACTGGACCAAATCCACCTTCTCTAACCCCTGTGTCGACTTCAATTTCAACCTCGCCGGTGTAACCTGCAACAATGGCCGTGTTTACAAACTTTCCCTTCAAAATCTCAACCTCCGGGGATCAATTTCGCCGTTTATTTCAAACTGCACCAATTTACAGTCGTTAGACCTATCAAACAACTCCCTCTCTGGAAATATCCCCGACGAACTCCAGTACCTCGTCAATCTCGCCGTACTCAACCTCTCCGCCAACCGTCTTTCCGGCGAAATCCCGGCGTCGCTTGCTATGTGTAATTACCTCAACGTTATTGACCTCCACGACAACATTCTCACTGGCACAATTCCACCTCAGCTCGGTTCTTTGGTCCGGTTATCTGTTTTTGATGTTTCAAATAACAAGCTTTCTGGGCAAATTCCGGCGAGCCTTGGAAACCGGACCGGCAACCTGCCACGGTTCAACGCGAGCTCCTACACCGGTAACAAGGATCTTTACGGGTACCCATTGGGTCCGATGAAGAATAAAGGGTTATCAGTGGTGGCGATCGTAGCGATCGGATTGGGAAGTGGGTTGTTAAGCTTGGTGCTGAGTTTTACGGTGGTTTGTATCTGGTTAAGATCGACGGAACAGAAGAGGGCTGCTGAACAAGAAGGCAAGATTCCTCATTTAATGCCTGATTATTGAATTAACTAACTTAATTAATCTTGTGAGTATTTATTTTGGGGTTTGTGTTAATTGATTAAAGTTCTTTAATCTCTGTTTAATTTCTTGTGTATTCTGCCACCTTCATAGATTGGTTTTGATTCTCGAAACTGATTTTTATGGAAATTTGGTTTCTGGGTGTTTGTTTGATTTTCATTTTCTTGATAATCAAGAAAAGGAAGATTGGATCTTTATGAAGGATAAATTGTAATGTCGAAAGCGTCAAGAAACATAAATTCAAGAATATTTTATTGAGGGTGGGTGATATGCAGAAGCAGTCAGTACGACTTCAGGTACTATGCATCGTACTCTGTGGCCTGTGGGGGGTGATGGGGAAGAAGCTTTTGGCCGTGGTATTTAAAATGATAAATTATTTATCTTTCTTATTACAAGATGAAATGTAAGATGATCTCGTGAATTTAAAGTTAAGTAAAAAAATATATATCACATCTTTTTGTCACCCCAAAGGCCTAATCTATACCGGAAATTTGAAAATTAATCTATTTGAATGATAATATTATTTAGTTTGTATCATTATTATATATATATAATTTTTTTAAAAATTCTTAATTTATAAAATTGAAGAAGGAGACAATTCTTGCTGGCCTATCACAAATTTACAACTCTGTAGGTGAATGATTATAAACCTTTGAAAGCTGACCCACAAAGCAATTATGTGGCATTAATATTCATATAATTCATCATAATAGAAAAACACCAAATCACCAACCACTAAACAAAAAGTATAGAAATCTAGTCAACCAATATGAATGGCTCTTAACTTTGGATTATGTAGAAACACCCTAACAGCTATATTTTCATGAAAATATTATTAAAAGAAAAATGATACATCCTTCTACTTTTTGTTCCTACTTATCCTCATACTCACTTAATCAAGACAAGTGTCAAAATCAATGGATGATATGAGGAAAGAGAATTAGTGCATTACACATGCCAAATATTGAATAAGTAGGAGGATGAAGGATGAAAAAAAATAGGAGGATATATCATTTCTCTTATTAAAATCTTAAAGTAAATGTTTTTAAAGATTTAAATATTGAGCCCTAAAAGTAAATGTTGTTTACAAGTTCCCAATATGAGAGATTTTATTGTTCTTGCTTTTGTTTTCTGTTTAACGAATACATGAGCCTCTAAATGAATATTTTTAAAAAGAAAACAAAGCAAATCTTATTTAAAGATGACTCTCTAATATAGGGATAAACATTCTTTAAGGAGGAGACTCGAACTAGCGATTAGAATAGAAAGATAAAAAGATCGAGATCGGTAAACAACTGTAGATGATAGCAGGTCCGGAGGATTTAAAGGCTTTCAAATTGTATGCACGGCACAATCGGACAACATATCAAATCAATCAAAAAATGCTCACGGGGTTTTCAAACCGTGATGCGACGATATGTGGTTTGGAAGTTTTGGTGAACTTTGAATTTGCCAATTTCGATTGTTTCTAGTTAAACCGCCTCCGAAAGTTGTCATTCAAAATTTAAAAATAGTATGAGTTATGATTTTGAATACACTTTGATTACTTGAATATTATATTATTATCAGAAACCAGAAGTTTATATAAACTTTATATTTTAAATCATACAATAGATACTTTCTTGCTTTCATCAAGGAATATACGAGTAACTCTCGTTTCTTTCTTTCACCAAAAATTGAATAGTTCACTATCATATAGGGTTCGAACCTGAACTGTCTTTTTGTTGCACAAGATAGTGGCTTTGTTCCGACCTACCCTGTGCATATTAACCACAACACAAAGTTCTCTCATAAGCATTGAAACTATATCTATCCAGCATATAACTCAAAATCTATCACATTGTAATGATAAGCTTGTGTAAATATAAAGTCAACTATTTCAACCTCTAATAAAATTATAAAATTTATAGTGATAGAAGATATATTTTTGTTGAACGGATAAAATATGAAATATAGTAGTACCTGAGTATGTATACTTTTGTCTCCTCTTTTGTAATATGGAATCCCCTTTGCTTTCTAGGACTCCGCCTTCTTGTTGCCAACCATCAATATTTCTCCGACTTTGATTCATTTTATGAAAAAGCTTTGGGGCGGTTGCTTTTAAATGTCATGGCTCATAACAGTTGTCACTATTTCCATCATTCTTTACTCGCGTGACCAATCTTCCCGCACTTGTAACCACCTTTCGTACCAAGTCTTATTCTCCAACATGCTTCTGTCTACGAGTCTAGCACTTTGGCAGCTCATGTCTTGTGTCTTTACTTCGAGTGACTATCAGTTTTCCTTTTCTTTACCACTACGTCATCTTTTTGCACCATTCTTTTCATGATTTCCATGCTAGAATAAATTCCCTAATGTTACTCTTTAAGAAAAACTAGTACATGTACATCTTCAACTTTTACGTAGCAACATAATTAGGACCAAAACAAGCTTTATTAAGGAGTATACTGTAATTCATTAACTGACTCGGTTATCTATTCTAATTGAATAATATTTTCAAGAATTCTATAAAATTCTAATTAAGAGGATAATTGTTTCAAGAATATCTCCTTGAAGTGTTCCCGAGTAATTTTCTCTATTTTCATCATTACCTAATTGTTTGACAACAAGTTCTCTCCAACAACTGGCCTGGTCACGCTACACATTTGTTGAGTAATTGACCTTATCTTCAAATAGCATAATGACAAGTGTGCAAAACACTATTAATCTCTGATCAACATCTAACCTGAATTTACCCTGTCAACCTTACTGTCACATCAACATTCATATCATCTCCCACCTTCAACCCTATCAAACCCATAAACCCTCACATCCAACCCTCTTCAATCCTATATCTTTTTCATTTTTTGTTTTAATTTAAATAATTTAATTATTTCAAAGACAATAAAATATAATATATTTCATAAATTTCATTACATGATTTTGAATAAAAAAGTGAAAAATACATAATTTATAAAATAAAAAACTACAATCTACCACCCGTATTGTCGTCGAAGCTCCTCTTTTTGTTTAATAACGAAATCCAATTCCTCACCCGAGAGATGAGTGTGTGGAGATAATATTTTTTGAAGCTCTCGTTTTCTTGCCGCCTCGGCTTTCATCTTTGCAGCTTTGATTTTTTCCCTCACGACGAGTTGTAATTTCTCTTGCTCCACGTTGAGCAATATTTCATTCTCTAAATTGAACCTAACGACATATTCCAATACACCTGCCATCACGTCATCTCTATTCGTGCTTCTTTCTTGGTTTGCACGTTTTCCTCTGTCCCGCCCCATCGGCCGTTGAGGTTCCTCGATCTAAACCACATCATCCTCGTCGTTGAGGTCGAAGCGAACACGTGCATTGGAAGACGCCGTGTTCGGCGTTGAATAGACGTTGTCTTGGACTTTTTGGAAGGTCTTTTAATACCCTCCTCCATTATGGGTACCATAAACCATCTCGAATGGTCTTTCAATACCCTCCAAGCCTCCTCGTGTAGGGATTGCAAAACACCCCGAACCCGACGGGGAAAACCGAAACCCGATAAAGTTCAGGTCGGGTTAAACAATTTCGGGTCGGACCGGGGTCGGGGCAAGATACCCACGCCCCGCCCCGATATACATGTATTTAATTAAAAAATATACATATATATACACATATATGTAGATAGGTTTAGGGTTTTCTCTTATTTTTGAAATCCTTTTGCCTTCGATCCCTTTTCTTCAGGGGTGTTTGTTTTAGCTTATTTAAGGCTTATTTTTTATAAGCTAGTATTTTCCGGCTTATTTTCAGACTTTTGAGCTTATTATGAGTTAGAAGAAGAAAATAAGCCGGACTTACCAAAAATAAGCCAGAAAAAACGAGCTTATGAAAAATAAGCCCGGAAAAAAAGCCCTTCGTAAGCTAAAACAAACACCCCCTTCTTCTCGAGCAGATCCAGCCGCCACCACCCAGCCCACCTTCGAGTATCAGATCGACTCATCGAGAGTTCCACTGTTCTTCGAGCCTCGATAAATCGATTTGACTGCTCTTCTACTGTTCTTCTCCAGCATACTAGCCTGCAGATCGACTTGTCCCTACTTGTTGTTCGACGGTTCTTCTCGTTCTCGGAGACTCGACAGTCGACAGTTCGACTTGTTATTCTCATTCTGGGATCAAGAAGTAAGTATAGACTTCGACTTGTTGTTCTTCTCGTTCTCGAATCAAGAAGTAAGTATCGACTGCCCACTGTTAATTTTGATTTTGTTCGACTTGTTAATTTTGATTTTGTTTGGATCAAGAAATAACTTGTTGTTCGACTTGTTGATTTT
>JAUEJL010122342.1:0-11779 GCA_032274825.1 Drosophyllum lusitanicum | reverse complement strand
TTTTACATATTTATGTTATATCTTTTTTATATGTCGTGAAGTTCACAAATAGGGGCATTTTTATCCCACTTTGCACGGGGCATTCAAAATCATTGGACCGGCCCTGACAATATGAAGCAATTTGGTTGTAGGACTATCGATACATGTATGGTTAGGTTCTAATCACGTGTGATATATGTGTGGTTTGGTTTCAAACCATCAAAACTAGATTACTTTATTTGAGGAATTATATAAACATGTAATTATCTTTGTATCAATTTTCTATTTATACAATCTTTTTATAATTTTTCTAATCAAGCCAATTTACTATGCATTTCTTCTTAATTAATTATAAGAGTTAGGCAAAGTGAAAATATGTATACTCTCTAAACTTTACATTTTAAAAGGTTTAAATCTTAAGCTTTTCAATAACTGTTTTAACCATCAAACTTTATATTGTTACAAGCGGATGTTTTAACCATTCTAATTTCTATAACTAGTGTTAACCTCAAACTTGTTGATCGACTCTTACCCAATTTGTATATTTACAAAACCCTTAACATTAGTACTTAAATCTACTATTCCTTCCGATCCTCTTTAATTAAATCTATTTTTATATAAGTCAAATTTGAAGTTTCCTTTTCTTTAATGTATATTTTTTATTTTAAAGTTAACTTTTTATGTTTTTAGATGAGTAATTACTATTTTTATGAAAATCCTTTTTAATTATAAAGATTAATAATGCTACATTTTATATTTTATGTAATACAAGAAAATTAATTAACTGCAATAGATTTGAATTCGATCCAAATGACGTTAACACACACATACACAAAATTTAAAATAAAACTACACCATATTTTCAATCCTAGTAATTTAGATTTATATCTTTTTTTTTAGGTATTCATATTTGAGTGATAGCTTTTATAAATCATTCTCGATTTTTGTTTCCCTCTACAACACACAGGTCATAACACCTCATTGATACTAATTCATCACAATTTTAAAAGGTAAACACTGTTAACACAAAGCAAAATCAACTTATATTATCTTTATTGAGTTGTGTTAAATAAAGTCAATGTAAAAAACATAGTCCTAAAATTCTAATATTCAATCACAGTGATTCAGTTATAATCACATGTGATTTGTAAAACCATCACATGTGAATTACGAAAATATCACTCCACCCAAATATTTTGAATGCAATCTAAACCATTAATGTCATTGATCCAAAGACTAAATCAGTTCTTTAAAACTATGAATTAAGCGTTAACTATATTAAACATTCTTCTATCTTTATTAGCAAAAAGGTTTATGTCAACCTTTTTATGATGTCATTAAATTAAAATATATTATATAACGATAAGAATGATGAGATAAAAACCAAGGCAACAACAACCAAACACGTAATGTTTAATTGAAGCTAAGTGAAATACACTGGGAGAGCACTAGCAGTCTAGCACTATGATTGTAAGAACAATCAACCTCAAATATATGACACAAACATAAACTCTAAAATACAAATTATTAAAAAAAAACACAAATTAGGAATGATTTAATGCGTAGAAAGTGTTTGACAGGTCTACCATCGTTGACTATGTGATTGTCTCCACCATCATCGTCGTCTCCACAATTGCTAATAGACCATGTACTCGTTAACATAGTCGATTCTACCATCCTCGTCTCTGTCAATTGACAAATGCCTTGATGTGGAAACCGTCCATCATCGATCGACCATGTGCTCGTCTCCGTCGATCGCCTATTCTAAAGGGTCTCACCATCATCAAATGCTTCTACTCGCTCTGCCGGTTGAATGCTTCGGCTCGCAGATCGTAAAATGCATTTTTTTGTTACCCTTTTTATAGTTATGGTCAAAATTTGAGAAAAGAGATTGAGAAATTAGGCTTTGAGGATTTCAAACGAAACTTAGGTTCAATTTGTTTCGCAGAATTCGAAGGAATTGAATTGATTTAAATTTCATCCAGCTCAACTATAATGGACTTTCCGTTACTTGAAGGAATGTAAACATCTCAAAAAATGAGATTTCATTCAAAATCAAGTTTACCAAACGCAATACAACATGAAATTTGACTTCAATTTCATTCTTTCGAATTCTGCGAAACAAATTGGACCATAGGGTTATGATTTTGTTAATTTGACAATGTTGTGTGAATTGAAGACACCATTCCTTTTACCAACAATAAAAACAAAAAACACCTCAGATTAAGGATTTGGAATTTGAAGAGTACTAGAATCGGTATATGAGAAAAAATACTAAATATATTCTATAGTAAAGATAGTAACAGAATTATAACATGAACCGTAATAAAATGACTAATTTACCCTTAATTTTAATTTATTTTAATTTTCTTTTCTTTACATATCCAAAGAAATGGCCAAAATCCAAAATGTGAATAAAAACTATCAATTAACCTATGAACACATCCAAAGTCATATGATCCATAAACATGAACACATGGTTTCGAAGAAAACCTATGAACACCATTGATAAACAACGCGTCAATTAACACCAAATAGAAGCAGAAATCAAGAAAAAAGACAACTTATCAAAGAAGCCCTACACTGGACAAACAAACCTCATGGAATAACACCCTAATCAAAGGCGGGCATTTGTCGAGGTTTCCGTTTTTTTGGTGTCGATGAACCCTAATTGACAAACAATGGTTAGGAGAAGCGATCGATGAACCCTAGTCAAGAGAGATGAAGGCAATGATAGTGATGAGGATGTGGGAAATCCTTTGTGAGCCGGATTTCAAGGGATTTGTAATTCCAAACCTTCCATTCTTTCAACCAAACAATCAATCTAAGGAATTTTCAAAAATAGTATTCTGTCTAGAGAAAACGCAAGTAATATGGTTGGTCAAACACAATATTTTGATTAACTACATTCTAAAAACATGATAATTAGATAGCCTCCTTCAAGATTCAAAACACTCCTAAAGATTTCTTTTAACATTATGTTCCATAACCATTCATTCCTACAAACAGTGATTCTTTCAGAATTTCGTCAAGAAAATACACCACTCTACTCTAAGGAACGATTTTTAAAATACCTAATGAGATGTAAACTTATAGGCCAACACCACAAGTGAATGAAATGCAACTGACGACGAAATGTTAAAAAAAACACTAAACAACATTAATAAGCTTGTAAAGCCTGATCCATCCACATTTTCGCCATAGAAATGCAGGAAGACTGGAAGAGCAAAAAAGCTCCAATACAAGTATTTGTTCATTGTACATAGACATCATGATGCATGCATGCATGCATGCACATGCATGATAATAAAAAGAAAAAAAGGTCGCAAAATAAGTTGCTATTTTAAAAAACTGAGGGGCCCAGACTCGTAGTGAGTCGGCAAAAAGATTGGCTCACAACAGTCGCCTACCAATAGAAACCAAGATGCTGTTCATATTTCATAGTACCACCCTAAATTTGAAACAAGACAGAATTAGTATTTACAACAGCCTACCTTAGCTTTACTTCACAAGCAGTCCACGAGTTGGATTCAGGGAGAAAGCCGGTGTTGGTACTATATAGGTGGCTATATATGATGCTATTTATTGCTCTGTCTAGAGGACGCGAAGCTGAGCAAGAAATGCAGCACAAAGATCCAAAAACAGAAATTGGGGTCCCTGGATCCTCTGTAGATCAAGCAGATACTTCTCCTCCCGGGTTTTGTACAGCTGCAATTAATTGTTTGTCACTTGTATGATCTATGATATTACAGGTACATCACCTATCGGCTTTGACAGATTATAACAAGTGAACTAGAGATGGCAAGAAGAGCGGGTTGGGTAATCAGATACTTCCCAAGTCCAATGAAAATAGCAACTAATGATATCACAGGAAATTTACTAAAAGTATCTGCTATTAACCGAATTTCTTCGTCATACTTGTACAAAAAACAGCGAAATGTTGCGACCCCCCACCAAAGCAATATAATCAAGTTTTCTTGTAATGCGCAATCGGGAAGTTTAGAAAAGAAAACATTGCAGTTTTCATAACAATGAAATATGTTTCAAGAGAGTAACCTATTAATGGTTTAGAGAAGTAGAATTTACTTGTTAAATGTTTGCAAGATGCTTACTTAGCATATGGGCACCAAAACCTGCTGCA
This sequence comes from Drosophyllum lusitanicum, assembly GCA_032274825.1. Taxonomy (NCBI): domain Eukaryota; kingdom Viridiplantae; phylum Streptophyta; class Magnoliopsida; order Caryophyllales; family Drosophyllaceae; genus Drosophyllum; species Drosophyllum lusitanicum. Next base: position 7,659 of record JAUEJL010122342.1, on the reverse strand, counting down.
AATATAACATAGATTGAGTTGATTGAGAATAGTTGTTACCTGGACTTCAAACTTGACCACGTTGGGGGAGGGGGATGAGGTGAGGGCGCCATCGTCATTCTCCACAATGGTCAACTCATCTCCAAAGTAATGATTATTATTATTTTGCATCATCATGCCTTGATGATAATGATGGCCAGGGGGGGACCACCTGCATTTCATATTGTAGTGGCCTATCTTTTTCCAGCACACATTCAGTTCTTGCAAGGCTTTAAGAACTTCCGTCATTATCTCACGAGGATGAGCTCGAGACTGTCAAAGTCAAACCATGGACCCGAAAATAAATATGCAATCAGCCTGAATTTATAATTTACCTATTTCTAATTTTTTCTAGACTTATTTACTTATTTTTAGGAAACTTAACCTGAAGCCCGAGAGCCCATTTCCTCTCGACTTGGCTTCTAACATTTATTCCTTGATAATCCATATATGCAGTTGAACGTTGTGGCATAACTGAAGCAGTCAGAGCATCATTTCTGTTAAATCCATCCTGCATTCATGTAATTTGAGGCAAAACCCCCAAATCAGTATAAAACACAAATTTTGGATATTTATGAATGCATAGATGTTTAAAGGGGTGTTGCAATGTGTTTGAAGTTGTAAATTGTGATAGTCATTTGTTTGAGTATTTGGCAAATTCTGATTTTAAGAAACTAATACATTAAATGACCATAATATTCTTGTGAAAAAAAGCCTTGTGAGAAGGGCGAAAGTCTTTACATTATGTTAAAAGGAAGAAAAAAATTTGGGGGTGGGGGTGATTAGTTTGTTTTAATTTATCCTTTGACGCTCAGTATTGTTGCTGCTATGAAATTCATTATCCACAACTGATTATTTGACACCCAAATGATCAATCAAAATCTGTTTATCCAAACATTAAAGACTGACAATTGCTAAACACAAATCATAACACCCTCCAATGAAGAATTCACCCATTTCTTAGACCGGCAAAAAGCCAAAGTAAAGAACCAGAAGCCAATCTAACCATAGGTTTCTGGAATTCAGCTCCAAGATAGCCACTTGAGTTACGAAACCTGTTGTCTAATAGCAAGTAATATGCCACCGTACCCTAGAAAATATGCAAAAATTAGCAACAGTTTGATATCATATCCATTAACACACTTTCAAGAGCAGATGAAAAGAGAACCTCATTTTGAACTCGATTACGAAGCGACTCAATGAGGGTGTCCCTGTCAAACCCCATTTTAACCACCTCTAAGAGAATATCTTCATCAGTCTGTAGAAATAGAGAATTACTTTAATACCTGTAGGTTGAGGGCCACTTCTATACATACACAATGTTACACTGTAGAAAAGAAAGCAAAATTCCCGAAACCCACCAAAGGAAAAAACACACACACACACACAAATGTGCGTGCTGACTGCAAAAGTGGCAAAATATAATAGCTGATAAAAAAGTGAAGGGATGAAGTTGCCTTTTTTGCTTGTTGCATAGAGTCTGGTGGAGGAACAGCCAAATAACGCGGAAGATGAGCCTGAAACCAAGGGTGCATACGAATCTCAGGAATATTAATTCGCTTCATGGGGTCAACCACAAGCATCCTTGGGATTAGATCTCTCGCACCAGGTGATAAGTGGCTAGGAAGAGTATATATTCCACCCTGAACAACAAACCAACAATATTTATTTTATTTTTATTATATAATTAATAACCATTTCCATTACACTGCATGAAAAGGTTGCACCAGTGATAAATGTATGAATATATAAATATAGACATATATACATATAGAAACGGGATCAAATAAGAACTTAAACATTGGTAAGGACCGTAAGAACTAAGAAATTGAGTTGAATGCATGTATTCGTTAGATTCATGATTATGCATCTTAATTAGAGTGTTTCATGAGTTTTCAGAGAATTTGGGTTAAAGAATGATAAGATATTTGTGTGTGTGTGTGTGTGTTTTCCTTTGGTGGGTTTCGGGAATGCATTTGACTCGATTTGTTAGTTCTTACGGTTCTTACGAATATTAAAGTTCTTATTGGAACTCTCCCTATGTGTGTGTGTGTATGTATATGTTTGTATGTTTCAATTGGAGCAAGGAAAAAGAAGCAAAGTCACGTGATTTGAATGAATAATTAAGATATATTTAATTCAAAAACTAAAAAGTTTGCAGGCACCTTAATTTTCTTGAAGAGATTAGGAATATTTTCATCATCAAAAGGAAGGGTACCACAGAGAAGGGCGTACAAGATAACACCACAGCTCCACACATCAACCTCAGGTCCAGCATACAGCTTCCCAGATATAACCTAAGACAACAACATAAAATCAAACAAATTCACAAGTAACAGGAGTATAATGCTTCTGAAAACCACATGATCATCAATAATCCACACCTCTGGGGCTGCATAGTTTGGACTTCCACAGCTTGTTTTCAGAAAATGACCATCACGCATGATATTGCTTAAACCAAAGTCAGCAATTTTTACATTGCACTTGGAATCCAACAGCAGGTTCTCAGGTTTAAGATCTCTATGAACCACCATGTTCCTGTGGCAGTACTCCACACCAGAAATTATCTGCTCCAATCAAAATATTTTGACTGCTTTTAAAATTCGTGAATACCAACAAGCATGTATAGCATATGGTAAGTAAGAATATAACATTAACCTGCTGAAAGAAATTACGACCCTCGTCCTCCTGCAACCTGCCTTTCTCCACAATGTAATCAAACAGCTCACCGGACTTAACATATTCCATAACAACATAAATATCTGATGGTGTCTCTATAACCTCATAAAGTCGGATAATATGTGGATGCATAAACAATCTTAATATCTTGATCTCTCTTCTAACTGCAAAAGGCAACAACACATGATAATGACATGTGGAAAAAATTTCCCATAACTAGTATGATTTCTACAACAAAGCAATTTAGAAGGCTGTAAGCAAAAATAAATAAATCAAAGCATTTTGGGCAACTTTTGACCCGTTTCTCTCTTAGCTAACTTTTTTATATGTGAGACCCAGTGCACCACTTAAGGGATAAACCATAACCTAAATCAACCCATCGATAAGTAATTGTTAGCATGGAGTTGGATCAAATACATCTCTTATGTAAATGTAAACCCTAACATGAGAGATAATAATATCGACTCACTACTGCAGGCTTGGTCAAGATCGATCACACTGATCAGTTGAACCACGTAAAATCTTGTGTTTTTTCTTGTTTTCTCGTGCAACTTATATTCCTGTGTCATGTTCTTGTTTGTTTGTGTGATTAATAAAATCATACAGGGATACTGTGATTCCCGAACAGAAATGGTCACATCTAACCAAACCATTACTAATTAAGTAAAGAGAAATCATGTAAACAATTGTACAAATGATTTTGAAGTGAAACCAAATAAAAATGCACTATCAAAAATGAAACTTTAGCCTAAAAAACATGAACAATGCTATTGAAATATTTGCTTATGTGAAAACAAATGATGAAGTAGTGAAATATATTGTTCTTTGTAGGTTTCTACCTTTTTCTTCCATGTCCATGTTCTTAATCTTGCGACGGTTGAGGATCTTTATAGCAACTTTGTGGCCAGTCAAAGCATGCTCTGCAATTTTTACCTTTCCAAACGAACCAATACCAAGTGTTTTCCCAAGCTTGTAGTTCCTTAAGAACATGTCTACACTACTCCCGCCGTGCCCTGATCCCTCCATGTCTTATCCTGAAGAGGTGGTTGAAATATCAAGTGCTTAAAAAACAAAAACCTAATAAAAAAATAATTGCCTAAAACCACCCACTTCAAGCTTCCATAAGTGTAAGTCAAACAGCTAAAATGCAATTGGGTAATGACAAATTGTAGACCTTAGTCAATACCATCAGTACTTTGAAAAGACAACAAGGAGCAGCTAGATAGCTTCAGCTGAATTTGTCAAAAAATTTGAAACAAAAATACAGTTGCAGTAATATGGGATATCCCAAAATCGAGATTGTTTTGATGAATTTTTCATAAAAGGAAAAACAAAAAAAGAAAGAAATATTACAAACAATATGGGACATCCCACGACGGAAATTGTATTAATATAACAATATGAAAGGAGTACTTCAATAGGAGGAGCATGAAAGAAAAAGATACGATGTTTGAGCAAGATCTATTTTGCACATAATAATCAAGAAAAATAAAACATAATAGTTGTTGGCCCCCGAGTAACCTGAAACACGCATCATATAAGGTTATATGGCAAAGAAAAACATGGTTGTGCAAGCCATTGATGAGTCACGCGTGAGTATAATTATATAGGAAGTTGCAGTCTATACGTGTGCTAGCATAATATATAAACTATGATCAAATGATACAAACTTTGAGACGTGTGCCATCATGGAAAAGAAGTCTACGAGAAACAGCACCCTATACATGTGCTAGCTAATATATGAGCTACGATCATACAGCTTCAGGTAGTGTGCCATCATGAAAAAGTAACTAACATTAAAAAAACTCATCAAAATGACATATCATAGATCATGGCTCTCTTGTAGATATTACAGATGCAAGTTGCGTGACATGTGAACAACATACTCAAAGCGTGAAAAGTAAGTGCCGTGCAGCAGTCAATAATTCATTCAAATAGAACGGCGTTAATCATAGAACAAAAATAATCAGATTTAGGTTCATTTAACACCAAAATACATCTCAATGATTGACATTTAACAAATCAGCAACATGAAACAGCTTTGCCCACCTTATGACACATTGATATGGACCTCGTCTCTTGTGAGCAAAACGTAAAAAGGGAAACAAGGTGTCGTGTGCAGGTCAATAATTGATTTAAATTGAAAAGAAACAATTTAGGACCCGGTAATCAGATTTAGGTTCAGTATATCTTCCTGATTGACATTTAACAAACAGGGAACATGAAATAACTTCGCCTACTAATTTGACATATTGATAGTGATATTCTACTCAGCCATCATAATCACTAATCGTTCATATTAACATGTTAAAAGGTACCGCTGTAAACATCTTTCCCAAAACCTACAAAAGCTAATTTTACCAACCTTCCAAGGAAAAACAAAAATTGTTTCCACGTATCCAGTAATAAAACCCTGAAAGTAAAATATAGAACACAGTTTTTATCTAAACCATGACGCGAAGGAATCTCGTCTCATCTCATCTCGAAGAATTATAGAATAAATGTCAAAAAAGCAGATTTGCTTCAAGTTAAGATTAACACAACAAAATGAAAATTGATTAATTGTGCACACCAAAAATAAGTAAATAACCCAATCCTGAAGATCTGAATTCCATCATTAAATTTAAAAAAAAAATTCCCGGAACAAAATAATATATCTAGACATGCAGAAAAGCAAAAGAAAGGGAAATTTCAGAGACTAACCGAGTAACCAAAGAAAAACGAGCTCCTTTAATCCTTAGGGTTTCCGTTTTGTGATGATCACTCCTAACTGCGAATTCCAGAATAAACCCAAATGTGAAATTAATCGGAGAGATTCCCCAAATGCATTTGATTGTAGAAAAGTAACATAGAAATAGCGACATCTGTAAAGAAAAGAGACATGAAAAAGTGAAAAATATTCGCATACCTTGTCTGCAACAAGGGTTTGAAAGGGGGGATGGAGAAGAAAACCTTCGTGAATGGGCACACGAGAATAATTGAAGAGATTCAGTTCTCTTTTTCACTCGAAATAGACGTCCTTAGCAATATAATATTACATTATTTATATAGTTTAAATCAATTATTGCGTCACCAAGTTTTATGGAAAAATAAATAATAATAAAAATAATGTATCTACCAAACATCTTTCCTCCTCCTCCATCTAACACCACTTTAATCATCCAAACAAGTATAAAGTAATAAAGTTACTTTTCTAAAATGTTAATATTCTAATATAAATAAAAAAAATTAACATCCATCAAATTTATTAGATAATTATAACTCTTTATTTAATAAAATAAATTTAATTTCTTAATCTAGATCATTTATTTAATCAAATTTAAAATTTTAATTTTGACTTTTCTAAGTCAAAATTAAATCAAAATTATTAAAGAAATTTCATATATGATTCACTCACCTTAATTTATAAATATCATGTTTACCCTTTATAAATTTTAAAATATCATGTTTAATCAAATTTTTATTTTTATCATTTTAAAATAGTTTGTAATCATTTTAACATCTTTTCAATAATAACCAATAAATATTTGATCTTATTATAATTAATTATAATAATAATGATCAATAAAACTTGTAAAAGAAATACAGTCATGTCTTTTCGTATCATAATACCATATTTTTTCTATCACGTTTGTCCTCAACCTTGCATCGAAGTTTCCACTACTGGCATGGGTGTCGTCATCTTTTTAAATTCTCATTTCTTTCGTGTTTTATAATTATTTAATATCTTTTTATTTATATTTAATATTTATTTATTTTTCTTAAATCAACCCATATATTGCACGAAGATCTAATCTAGTATAATTATCATAAAGAAACTTAGAATAATGTAGCATTTATTTAAGAGGTTTCAAAGTTACATTATCCTTCAACATCTACACAATTTTTTGGTATCTATTTTATTTTTAATATCAATTTCAAGTTAAATAATACAATATGTAATACGTTTTTATGATACTTTAAAGCAATGAATTTCTAAGACTATATGAAAATACAATAAATTTTGTCTTACTTATCAATATATATAATGATAATTATTTTATAAAATAATACAATCAACTTTTATAATTCTCTATTGTATGCACGTTGTTATATGCAATAGAATTATGATATAGTTCATTATACAAATAGTAACTAAAATTGAGACGGGAACAAGTTGCTTACATACAATATAAGAATTATGAAAAATAAATAAAGGTTATAATTATTAAATGGTTTAAAATAATGATTCCAAATATATTCTCATTGGGATTTATATCGTATAGATAAGTTGTAAGTCGGTTAGGGGAGCGAAATACCCTCTAATTTAGACCAGCCGACTTTTAGTCGGCTCCCCTTTATTAAATTGGATCCCATCCCTATCTCCTCATAACACATACCCACTCTTTTGAAAGAAGCTTTGGAAGAACTATAAGGGAGAATCAAGGCAGCAAATTGAAGATTCATAACAAGAATCTTGTAAAGCAAGAACATATAATAATTCATAGTTCATCAAGTGTTCTTCTCCTTTTTGTAAGTGTTATTGGTTAGTTTAGTCAAGAGGTGTATATAACACAAATTGAATCCTTATACGTATTTGTAACCTGATTTATAGTGAATTGAAGATCAAATAGAGTTTGATTGATTATCATATGATCAAGTTGGGTTAAAAGCCATTTTAATTGGTCAAAAATTGGTTTTTATGGTATTTAATGATACTGTTGTTTGGTGGAGTTTAATGGATGTTATGTAGTGTAACATCCTCATATTGGGCCTAGTCGTGTTCGAATCTGGTACGTCTGAAATTCTATTTAAATATTGAATAAAAGAAAATATATATATATAATTGATTATTTGGGAAAATAGAAGAAAATAATAAAGAAATGATAATATTAAAATATTATTGAAAATAGATAAGAATAATAAAATATTAAATGGTTTAGAACGAGGTTTCCAAAAATATCCCCGTTAGTTAAAACGGGT
>JAUEJL010122331.1:0-11779 GCA_032274825.1 Drosophyllum lusitanicum | reverse complement strand
AAAACAATCCGTGAACCAAACGCCACCTTAGGGTTGCCTTGTGTTTGGTTTTAGAAAAAAAATACTTATTTTCTAGAAAAAATTTCCACAAAAAGTGAATGTGGAAAATTTTTAAATATGTTTGGTTGATACTTTTTTTTAAAAAATTTCTACAAAAAAGAGTTCACATTTTCAATTTCATGAAAAATTACAAAAGCTCATATCCCCTCTTTTTTATTTTTTTCTAAATATGTTTTCTAATTTTCTAAAATAGAAAATGAAAACTCCATCATTTTTACCAAACGTGTTTTCTAAATTTCTTACTGAAAATTAAAAATGAAAACTCCACCCATTTTGTAGAAATAATTTCCAAGAAAACTGAAAATAATTTTTTACAACCAAACGCAACCCTAGTATCTCATCCCCACGATGGCCATGTATAGTACCAATTAGATAATAGTCTTTTAATAAATAACAAATAAATAAGAAGGATTTCATGAAAAAGGTTTTTTTTTATTGCTTTGTCTTGCACTTTTTTAAATCTTGATTGTCTATGGTCTGTTACGTTTGAAGATGATATAACAAACGTGAATCACTTTGGGTATATACCACCTACAAGATAGAGGTAATAAAGAGCTATGCATCTGAAACCTTAGTTTAAAATGCTTGGGAAAATAACATTATGTCGTCAATAAAGTAGTCATACATTAATCATTGTTGGGTCTCTACACGAAGCTTTTTTAGAAACCAATGCTTCTTTGGTGAACATCTTGAACTTTCGGCTTCTTTTCATGCACTTCTTTTATAACGTGTACAGATACTTCAATATAATCACTAAAAAGGTTATTTCCATTCAACAAAGATGATGAACTAGAACTTGCTATGTTTAAGTAAGACGAAAGTGATAGATGAAAACGAGGTTGGAAGAAAAGAAGGTTTGTGTGATTTAAAAATAGAGACATGATATAGTATTTATAGAAGATGATTGAAATTAGAAACTATTATATCACATGTAACCGTTGGGTAAAATAAAAAAAAACAAAGACTCACGCCGATTGACAATAACTTCAAGGTTAGCTACACCAACGCCACACCACGTAATAACCGTAATGTGATGTTGGACAACACAAGATACCACATAAGCCCACCTGATCAGGAAAGTTACAACATGCTCTTATAAATGATGATTAAGCAGATGGTGTTCACTTTTAGATGTGAAGGTTAAATAACTAATTAGATGAGGTTCATGAAACTATTAAAAGAGAAAGTAATATTAAAGTAAATTTTAGACAAAAACTTGATAATTGACATTAAAAATCATAAGACGTTAAATCGTCTTGTAATAGTTTTTATCAAAAAATCTTTAAATTTATTATGGATTAAAATAGGGCAAACTGCTTCGAAATACAATGAACTTTACCTAAGCTGTCATTGTATACAATCAACTTTAAAATTTTAAAAATAATACAACAAACTTACTTATTCATCCCATTGTATACAAAATGTAACCTGAATATCAAGTTACCGGTAATTTCATTTTATTAATCTATTTTTTAATTTCCTAATTTGTTGTTCTTGATGTATTATGATTTTTATCTTTCTGGTGTCTTCCAAATCCAGAAATTTAACTTGATGTTTATGAAGGATATGCACACTTACAATAGATGAAGAATGATGTATATAACAACTCATGAAATCGAAACCAACTTAAACTAGAAATCAAACTTAAACCCATATGAAGATGAAGAACAATAAAAAACCCTAAATCATAAATCGAGATCTAAAAAACGAACAAGATGAACCCTGAATCGAGAACTCGGTGGCGGTGGCGCTGGTAGTTTGAACAAGATCGTCAGCGACTGGTGGTGGTTACAAGAACTCGGCGGCGGCGGTGGTTACCAAATGATGAATCAGACCATCAAACATCATGAACCCTAAATCGATATCTAAAAAAACGAACAAGATGAAGATTCAGACCTGAAGGCGGCGGTGGTGGGCTTAAACACAAATCGAACCTTCAAGGGCTTTAGATCGCACATCGAACCTTCAAGAACCAGAAACCGATTGTGGTGGTGGTGGTTTGAAGGTGGCGGCCGCAACAATGGTGGTGGGCTTGAAAGCTACACACCCCAAACGTGCTACATCGAACCTTCAAGGGCTTCAAATGGTACATTATGAAGATGATCTGAACACAAATAAAAACCTTCGGGGGCTTCAAATCGAACATCAAACCTTCAAGAACCAGAAACCAATCAGAGAGAAATTAACGTGGTACTATAGAGGATAAAAGATTTGGGAATAGTTGCACCAATATTTCATACTTTTCTTGTTTTAAGAATAAAAAAATGAAAAATGAATCCAAGTAACCGGTTGTTTACCGGTTGTTAAGGGTCAAGTTGTATATATACAATGAGATAAATAAGTAAGTTTGTTGTATTATTTTTAAAATTTTAAAGTTGATTGTATACAATGACAACTTAGCTAAAGTTCATTGTATTTCGAAGCAGTTTGCCCATTAAAATTTATACTATAATTGATTAAGTAAGTAAAATACTATTATTTATCACATTTTTACTCTAAATGATGACATGTATAATCCACTAAATTTTTTGATTTCATATCTTGATTTTAACACATATGTAGATCTAGTAAGTATGATGCATGATAGATAAGAATATATAGTAGGTGTTATAAAACCTCTCTTAAAAATAATTTAGAAGCTTATATTTATTTTAGTGTGTGTTGAATGACTTTTTTGTTGTTAAAGCTCATGTTAGTTTTATACTCTTCTTGAACTCTTAATTAATTAATTAATGCCAATAATATAAGGGATATTCATAAAATAATGCCTACAAAGTTTAAAAAGGAGGTATTCCGATTATTTCGTTTGGGTGTCCTCTTTGTAATGATAATGATGAAGACGAGCAACACCTTTTCAATGGTTGTCGAGTGTCTAGGTTGCTAAAGGATTTATGCGACTTGAGGGGAGCTGATCCTCGTAAAATTCACTCGGTTAATGGCTTATTTGAAAGGAGTAATAGCTTAAATCTTAAAGGAATCATGAATATAGCATTCCTTGGAGTTCTCTACACTTGTTTCCGGTGTGTTTGGAACATCAAAAATGAAAAAGTATTTTCGAAACCTAATATGAAAAACATTGATGCGATGTCAAAACAATTTCAAGCTTATACTTTTTATTGTTTAAAAATTAGTATGGTGCATTTTATCCGACTTCTCAAACCATTGAGTAGATTGGTGTACTTCTCTTGCCTGTAATATTTCAGCTTTGTAATATGCTAGCTCCTTGTTAATTTATATTGTTAATAAAATGTGCACTGTCGTTCAAACTAAAATAAAAGGGTTAGTTAATTCCTTTTTTTTTCCCTTCCACTTTAAAAAAGAAGAACTAAACGTCTATGGAGGATGAAAAAGGTATAAGACGTAAACTCGAGGGGGTAAAAAGAGGTTTGAGAAGATTAAAGGAGCTGAAAGTAGTGACAGATGAAAACTGAGAAAGGGGACAAGAAAGCCGCATTTGAAGATGTTTTGTCGGGGGTGTCTCTTTCTCTGTCCCGAACTTTCGGACATTACATAATAAGCCCTCCATCTTTGTAAGTCTTTTCAGTTTCTGGTTTTTCACTAAAAAACGTTAGTTGTTAGTTGTTTGTTTAAAGTTTAAACGTGGCCATCATTAGCTGCCACTTACCTTTGCACGCTTGCTCCCAATTAACCCCCAATTTTGCTTTTACCATCATCCTCATTTGTCCTACAATTGTCATTGCTTACCTCACCCTAACCTCATATTACTCCTTGAGATGAGGCAAGATGTTATTTTTACCAAAACTTTAGACAACTTATTAATGCTTTGTAGGTTAAGGTTTAGACATGATATGATGTTATGAATATTAGGATTTTAGGATCCAAATTGATTGAGCAAAACAAGGGCTAACAGCTTGGTTGTCTCTTCTCTAATTTTTAGGTTAACACGAGTGTTCTAAATATTGAAATAAGATCTTAATTAACGATTGGGCCGCTCGTGTGGAGTGGTTGAAGCAAGCTTGTGACAAGTCTAGTTGGAGCTTGTGTTATTATTGTTAGAATCGGGGATTAGAATAATAGCAAACTTGAATAATGTGGATCGTGTTTACAACATTTTTCGAAATATGTAATTTGACCCTTTGTATAGGGCTTCACGAATTCAGATATGGATAATCTAAAAAATATATTTGTATTACAGGCTAAATAAAAATCACAAACACATAATATCTTTGCTTTGATTTGTGTTCTAATGAGACCAAATTCCGGCAGAATAATGATACCAAAACCATTCGTATCTTTTCTGTAATGCCAAAATCGAAAATACAGAGATGAAGAAGATGGCGGTTACAACGGGATAGCCGATAGGGGATCAAGCCCTTGAACCCTGTCAAGGGTGTTGCCCCTTGGACCCTACCTGGGGAAATGCCCCAAAACTCCTACGTTCTCAGCCCTTTGGACACCCATCGGAGGCGTTGCGTGCCGCTGAACCCACGTTCCCGATGTTAAATTAAATTATCCGAGCTTGCACTTCGCATCTCTAAACTCAAATTATAGTTAAGTCCAACATGACATCGCGTCATCTCCTCAACAATCACAAACCGACGATACGCATATCATGGTTCAACATGATATTGCATCACCTCCCCACCGAAGCTCATACCGCAAGCTTTCTCTCTCTCTCTCTCTCTCTCAAACTCTTTTTCTCTTTTGCTCTTAAACAATATATATTTTAATATTGAGAAATTGATCGAGACAATGTGAAGTGCTTGAAACATGAGTATTTCCTTTTGAAGTATGAAGAAAGAAAAGTGGAACGCGAGTGATATGATGCTGATTTGACATTAAGTATGAAAAGTATGAAGCATGGATACTTATCATGCTATTATCGATCGGCCTTTGAGATCGATAATTACGATTGATTTGTATTTTTGACCACCTCTCTTTATTTTATGGTTGTGCTACCGTACATGCCATCTTTTACCGTATGTTTTTTAAAAGTTAGTAATGACACCAAAAATCTCACTATCGATCATAAGGTTTCAGTAAAGCGTCCCTTCAATGAGCTGGATAGATCACCAATTCACCCCCAACCGAATGGCAAGTATGGCCCATTCAAAACAAAGATGTACTTTAGCAACGTCAGATTTGGGCAACGTCACTTATAGTGTTTGGTGATTTGGTCAATTTTTTTTACTTTAGGTGTTAAGGATTTAACTTATATTGAATATTTTTTTAGAGTTTTTTTTATCAACGAAAAGTAATATAAGTTTCCATTTTTATTAACGTGGGTAATATAAAGTTTTCTTCGCTCTAAAATGTGTGTAAATATAATTTGTAACATTTAAGAAACAAACAACTAGAAATAATTTCAGTAATGTCATTTTTAAGGATTATTTAACGGATATGTTCATTTTTTATTAGAAAAGTTTGATTAATACAAATAATAAATCATAGACTACGATTTCTCTCTTTCTTCATTTTAGTCTTTCTCACCGTCTCTTTGTGTGTGTATATTTATTTCAATCCATATCGCAATCATTTCGTCCCACCACTATCTTAATTCGACCATTGCCTCACCATACTACTGTCTTAACCCAACCATTGTTCAATTCACCACTTTTTACCCTCACCTTGGATCACCGGTCTTACCCTGACATTGCCTTACGAGACTGCCACCACCACCCCATTGTCACAGTATCTTCCTTGTTTTCTTCTTTGTTTCTTTTTTAAGATTCTTATGTGTGTCTTTGTTGGGTAAGGGGGCCGAGATCCATATTGATTATGTGTGTGTATTTTCTTCTTGTGTTTGTGTGTGAGTGTTTGAGCATGGTTGTATTTGAGTTGAGATAACTTGTGAACTCTCAAGCTTGACTTGAAAAATATTCAAAATCTACTAGCTATTAACCAATCAAAGATAGAGCTACTCGAGTAAGGATCCGAGTTGATTTGAGTTTCAAAATACTCGGCTCGCCAGATTTGTGAGTCTCGTCAAGTATATATTGGATTACACATTTACTGTTTATACATACATAAATTACAAAAATATCCAAACTATGTAAACAAAAATTAACAAACCCTAATCTTGAAAAGAAGCATGTTTAGACATTTTTTTCGTGTGAAATAATGATTTCATAAGCAATAAAACTCCCATCAAGAATTTGCACATTCATTTGCTTTTATATTTTAGGAATAGCTTTAACTATACTTCAGCAAAACCGCTTTCAGGACCAAAGACAACAACAATGCTTTTCAAGTATAAGTTTTCCACTCTTTACAAAAAACGGTGTTTTTCAAGAACGAAGACAAAAATAAAATGTATCAATAATTTCATACCGCTCCTCACAAACTAATTCTAATAACCTATGCGATTGAAGGAAGGTGTTATTTTTACGAAAGAAATTAATTCTTTCGTACACTAAAGAAACAATCTATTGAGAATTTTTATTTATTTATTTTCAAAATACAATTCTATATAACCCGATGTGGATAGAAAAAGGCAACAAAACATTTCTTCACATATTAAATTTACTTATAAATTTGATTCTTTCACTAAAGACACAACACTTTTAAAGCTATATTACAAGTTAGTAAAGCATAAATTTATCTTAAATCAATCAACTTTACAAATAAAAATATCACTACACTGAATTTAATCCATCGATGTCTTTGATAATAATTAAAACAAAAAAAGGGTGTTAGATGTAATAATTTTAGTGTTATGAAAAAAGGGAGAAAACAATGACTAAATCTGATCCAATAAGAAATTGACACGTTAAGTAGGGAAGTGATGTTTCCGTACGTTTTGAGGGTGTGGGGGCTGGGGGAGTGTACTACTACTACTGGATAATAACCTCGACATCGCTCACGTGCGTACAAATTAAAATATATTCTCCTAAACATCACACATGCTTGTGTTCTTTTGTTTCTATTGCACCTTTGACTTTTCCCTCCTTTTACTACACTAACCTTATTTTTCACTAATAATAATAATAATATTCTTTTACCATGCCCTTATTATAATAAATTTTTTATAAATAAACAATATAAAAGGCCTTAAGACTATTCATATAGTTACATATGGAAAAAGTAGGCTGTGATATTTGTGAAGCAAATTTTGAAACGGAGGAATGCCTCTTTCTAAAATGTATCCTGGTAAAAACATTGCTTGTGTTCATTCGACAACGGTGGATCATCGACGAAGACATTCTAAACTCTTATCACCTGGGGAACATCTTTGGGGTACAAAGGCCCTAGGCTAGAGGCTTTTTCTACATTGATCTTCACCTTCTGTTGGTTAGTTTGGACATACAGAAATGAAAAGATCTTTGAAGAAAAGGTGGTGACTCCTATGAAAGTTATAGTTGGAAGATTGCAAAGCATGTCATTCTTTTGGTTAAACTCTGGAGGAAAGTTTAAAAGGAAACTTATGTGGCTAAATTGGTGTATGAATCCTTTATTAGAAACCTCCATGTAATCAATTTTCTAGCAACTTGCTAGTTTATTAATACAAACATCTTTTGCCGTTAAAAAAAAACACATTACTAATAGACTTAATTATAGTTTCTGTTCCAATTATTTCATCACTTTTTAGTTACTGAACATTCTTTATTATGTAGATTATCTCTATTGAAAATTGCTTAAAATAATTTAATAAAGTAAAATAATATATTTAGTCTTGTAAAATATTATAAATGACATCATAAAGTATTCAAGTGTACAACTATATGTTTTGGAGAAATATGAACTAATGTTATGGAATATAACTTAATTGAGGGTAATTAGTCATATAATTTTACGTTTTACTTATTAATTTATGATTTATAATCTATACTTTAACTTTGTAGCTTTTAACATGTTTCTTATATGATTTAAAATAAATTAAATATTAGTTCTTTACAATATTAATAATACCTTGTATTCTCACAATTGATGACATAGAAGACAATCAAGTCTTTAAAAAATATGGAGATGTTGATATGTTAAACGAAGTGATCTTCAACTTTAAAAACTAACAAAAGAGAGTAATAATCCAACGTTAAAAATATTGATAAATGAAATTAGATATGAAATCTCAAATGTACACACTTCTTACATATATTTTATTACAAGCTTTGATCTTTTTTAGGAAACAATTGCACCTCCAACTAGTTACAACAACTCATTCTAGTTTAACTAACTACTTGATAAACAACAGTTTGCTAAAAAATAACTCTATTTTTTATCTTTGTAGATCACATTATCAAATCAAACTAAATAATATGTATGTATACTACATTTGAACAAACATCTTATCTATAATACTATATATAAATTAAAATGGTATGAATGTGATTATTTAAATATCAATTTAGTGTAACGCACGGGCATGATATACCTTGTTTTTGGATCAAACACTAGACAAAAATCTAGTTTCAAACACCATAATCAAATCTTGAAAATCAAAACACCCTTGCCACCTTAACAATTTGATTTCAAAATTCTAAAATGGAAAAAAATTCTTGAACTTGAACATGACTTGAAATTGAGACCCAGATTAAAGTTGAACATGAACATCAAAAAACCGTGAACTGAACTTTAAATTAAAAATGAATAAAGTATATACCACCATAGTCATCCCACCATCTATGTAAACCGACACACACTGACATCACCTCTAATCCATATGAATCACCCACCACCAGTGCTATTTTGGAATACAAGGTACAACTTTTGACAACAACATCACCACTGCTATTTTGAAATTCGATTCACCATCACCCGGTCATATGGCCTTCTACAACACTTTAATCGATTGATATGAATATGGAAAGTAAAACCTAACATTGGTGTAAACCTCATATATATAGAAGGAGAAACATAAAGAAATAGAGAGAAAAAGATAAGAACCAAGGTTACAAATTAACTAGGATTGCACATGGAAGATAACATTTAGATCTTGGTGAACGATGATGATTTAAAGCGTTAGACTACATGTGTAATATTTTGAAATTTTAAGGACTAAAAGTATTAATCTACTCAACGGGACTTTAGATTTTATATCAAGTGATATGTATTTGTCAAGTCTGCCTAGGAGACTCATATTCCTTGCTTCAGTTGGTTCATGAAAGAATACAAAGGTAAGTGGTCATTAACAAAACTAATTGAAATCCTTTAATATTACTAGATTGAGGGACTAAAAGCATAAACCATTTCAGAATCATGGACCATTTATGTATTTAATAAACTTCAAAGACCAAAACTGAAAACATAGTAAGCCACAATAACTAAAATTGTAATTTACTCTTAAGAATATATAGTCATTGGTTTAAGGAGATAATAAATATGTATGATTACATATCATTGAACGACGAGACACCTAACCATTAAACTATTAGGAACAACTTGTTTTTTTAGGGGAAAGATAATTACACCCAAATGGTCTACATATTAAAATGATTCATGTGATTTTATGTGTATGTATGACTGCAATGTAATATTTTCCAGTAATTGCATTCTGTTAAAAAAAAGATGGACCATGAGTACCATTAACACCATCTTTTTTTTTATTAAATAAAAGTTTAAGTTTAAAACAATTATAGTAATTAGTATTATAAAACCACTATTTTAAGGTAGCAAATAAAAGTTTAAGTTTAAAACAATTATAGTAATTAGTATTATAAAACCACTATTTTAAGGTAGCATGATGTGTTAAGGTTGATGTTTAGTTATGGACATAATGTTTGAGACAAATGTTTAGTTTAAAAACTTGTCTAATGACGATTACATATCATGTCTTTGGTACCAAAAGAGCCTTAAATGTTGAGAGCATTACAAAATATGTATTTACGTAAAATCTATAAAACATTTTTTTAAAATTTATTTTCTAAATTACATTCATTCAAATTTATCAGTTTATTCATTTTGTAGTTGTAAAATAGGCAACTTGTGAAAAGTATACTTTGGGCTTTAATGACAGTTATTATCGTTTATGCCTTTGCGTTTGCATGAGCTTTACCAATTGGGTTTTTATTGGGCCTAATATCAATCTTTTTTTGTTTTGCCTGAGAACCTTTGGACTTTTAATTGTAAAAGGCCCATCAATTTTTTTCTTAAGAACGCAATTGGGGTTTTCCACAGAAATTAAAGCAAAACAAGAATATTTTTTTTTTACTAAAATACCATAAGCTGAAAGCAAAGTGTGAATATATTATATAATATAAAATTTAAATATAAATATATTGGTTTGTCCTCTTCTATAATTAGTCTATATAAATATATTATTTTTCTTGATAATTCCAAATTGAGCACTTAGCCTAATGGTTAGGTATATGGATGTGAACGAGCCGAGCTACTCGTGAGCTATTCGAGATCGGACTGCTAAAAGCTCGAACGAGCCGAGCCTAAACGAGCTCGAGCCCGAGCTCGAGCTTTATAGACGAGGCTCATTAAAGATCACGAGCTTATACGAGCTTTTATGTAATATATATATATTTTTTATATTTTTATATTTATTCCTTATATAACTATATATAAATATAATATAAAAAAATTAAATAAAATTTGAAATTTTGACCTAGTCTTCTACCCTTTCTTCACAGTTCACAGACCCAAATCCCCAATTTTCATTTTTCCCTCCCCCATCGTTTTGTCACGTACTCAGTCGACTCATCTTCCTCCCCTCCAAGTCCGACGGGCGACGGCGAGTGCAAGGGCTTCCTCCATCACCGGTCATTTTTCCCTCTCCCATCGTTTTGTCACGTACTCAGGTCGACTCATCTTCCCATCCCTCCCCTCCAACTCTCCAAGTCTGACGGCGAGTGGCAAGGGCTTCCTCCATCACCGGCCGGTGGCAACGGCTTCCTCCATCATCGCTTTATCTGTTGACTGTCGAGTGTCGACCCTTCTGCCGGCGGCGACACCTTTTACAGGTTAGTGAAATATCTCCGAACAGCAAAACCCAATTATCTCCGAACAGCAAATATCTCCGAACAGCAAAACCCAAATAACTTCTGCCGGCGGCGACACCTTCCTGCTCCATCAACGACGACTAACGGCGGGTTTTGAGTGAAGGTCCGTTAACCTCACAATTTTACAGGTTAGTGAAACCTAAATATCTTCGGTTTGTTTTTGTTTTTGTTTTTTCATGTTAGTCGAACACTTGAACTTGAGTCCTTGTTTCCTTCACAGTCTCAAGTTTGTTTACAGGTAGTTGAGTATTGAGTATTCAGGTTCTAATTTAGTAATCTGCTCACTGAATTTGTTTGATGAAATGCGTCTCTGGATATGTCTTAGAATTGTAGCATCAAGAATTTGATTTTTGGTAAAGGAAAAACAGAATGCAATTTGGGTTTTTGTTTACACTTTACATGTTAGTCAAAAGACTCAAAACCACAATGGTTTCTAGTTACATCACTTGTTTAGTTGTTTATACTTTATATTAAGCTGAATTTCTCTATTTAAATTCTTGAATATGAGTTCTTGTTTCTGTTTCTGGTTGATAGATCAAAAATGGTAGATGACATTCTGTTATCTATACTTGAATGTCAAGTTGTCAACTACATGTCATCGGTTAGTAGTATTTACTTATTTACTTGATTAGTATTAGTTAAACTACAATTTGGTGGTGGTGGTTTGTAGTTAATCTTTTCGCGTATATGTATGATGCATTTGGAATCTATGTAATTTGATTAGTTTTAAATTTTAATTGATAGTTAATGAGCTTAATTAGAAGGTATTTTCATGTCTGTATTTGGCAGTATTATTGTGGAGTTGATGTAACTAA
>JAUEJL010122320.1:0-11780 GCA_032274825.1 Drosophyllum lusitanicum | reverse complement strand
AGTTTGATTTTTGTATGAATTAATTGAGTAAGTGTTAGGGATGTTAGAAAGCTCCTACAAGTGTTAAATGATGCTAGGAAACACTGAAAATTGGTTAAAGTTGAATTGGTATTGATTTGGATTAAAATGGATCTGTTGTGCAAAGCTGAGTTTTGGCACAGCAGGCACTTCGCGGGGCCGGGGCGATCCCCTACTGACAGCACACAGTTTGCTGTTTTTCAAGTGTTTTGATGTATGGGTTGAAGTTATAAGTTAGTAAATGGATTAAGGATGTTATTAGAGAACTAATACCAATGTTTTAGTTGTTGTACTTGGTGTGTGGTTGTCTAAATGTAAAGTGATGTGTTATAGGTGAACCCAACAACCAAGAAGAGCCGGAACACTATATTTACATGTTATAGCTCAACAGGTGAGTACCGGTTAACTAAGTATGATAACAAGAATGTTATATAGTTGATTGAATATTAGAAACCAAAGGTTTGATACATATGCATGTTAAAGACTTTTGTAGGCCAATTGAGTTATAATTTGATATGTATGCATGGTAAAGGCTTTTGTAGGCCAAACTTGATATGTTATGGCTTTTGTAGGCCAATATTGATATGCTATAGCTTTTGTAGGCTAATTGTGATATGTTATGGCTTTTGTAGGCCAATCTTGATATGCTATGGCTTTTGTATGCCAATTGTGATATGTTATGGCTTTTGTAGGGCAATTTGATATGCTATGGCTTTTGTAGGCCAATTGTGATATGCTATGGCTTTTGTAGGCCAACTATGTTATGCTATTGCTTGAGTAGGCCAATGTGTGTTAGTACCGGTACTTTGTTGGATGTTTGGGGCCAGCTTGTCTAGATCTAGTTGGGGCCTTGTGCCGTCAGCTATGATGTACGGTGCTTCGACGATCGCGAATCTTGGTTCCTACAGAACCTCCGTCCCTCAACACTATGATGGGCTCTCAGTTCCCACTAATCCCGATTGCGGTGAGTTTCCCCATTAACGCAATGGTGGACCGCTACCCGCTTCTCCACCTGTGCGGTGGAAGTATTCGGTTTCCCCAGTCAGAATCATTGAGCCGGGTTCGCTGCCTCGTAATACGTGATGTCTGCTGACTAACCGGTGCTTCGCAATGTGCTAGGATAGACTTGCTTGTTGATATGATATTTTTGTTATGATGCTTTTGTTTAACCGTTATTCAGTAGCTATTTATAGCTAACCCTCTCATGTACATTCCTATACGCAGCCACGCAGGTAAATAGTTTGACCGGTGAGGACGGGTACTTGCTATGGATTACATGCTGGTTGTTTTGGGAACACACTTTAGCATGCTTTGTTTATTTGTATAAATTATGTAATGGTTGGCCGTTATTGGTAACGCCGGTGTTGTCTTTTGTTGTAACTTATGTTATGAGTTATAAATATTAAATAGTTATTAAATATTTCCGCTGTGTCAGCTGTATATATTTTGTTAAAAACAGATTTTGGAAATATTGTATTTACAACTGTATCCACGCAGTTTCAAAACTCAAATTGGATTTTATATAAAAAAAATAAGCTTCTCAATTTTGACGGTGTTACATACAAAATTTGATTTTAGAAAATTCGACACTTTAAAGATAACTAGAGGGAGTGTAGGTTATCTTGAGTCCAATATTTTACAAAGAACTAGCAAATTGATACTTAATTAACAATTTTGAAAGCAAGAATCAAAGTGTATACTTTTGAAATGTAAAGAGTGAGAGTAAGGAAAATATCATCATGAGTAGACAAGTTATTTAGAGTGACTGAAGTAAGTGTTAACAAACTCACTCTATATCTACTCAGTGGTCAACACTTATGTGATTTTGGGATTTGTTGATTTGTGAGAATTGGAGAGCACCCAGAAGTTTCAATCGTCACAAAATCCGTATGACTTGGTTGTCTGGTTTATACTTTTATTCCCACCCAAATGACCCGCATGTTTTTTTTGTTAAAGCCCATTATGACCCAATCTTTTTTTAGATAAAAGCTCAAACTAACCTATTTTTTATGTTTTGGGTCATTATTGTTGGCATTACTTCTATCTCTTTCTAGTTTATTCATTTTTTGATTTCATTGTAAATGCTTTGCAAGTATTCTTAAACAATGTAATGTAGTGTTATGATTAATTGAATGACACATTCATATTCATAAATCATAATACATGATTATGGTTTTTGTTATCAACAAAATTTGAAGAAAATATACATCGAGGCTTTGAACCTTACCATGTGGTTCCCACATCTATATATTAAATATTTGTAACTAGTTTAAATACTGGTGTATTACGCGGGTTAATGAAGAAATATATAAATTGAAAGACTTATTAAGAGACATATTATAATTGTATTAAAAGAACTCTACTTTTAATATCACTCACATAATAATCAAATCTAACATTACGTTATAATTGTTTATTACAAAGTAACATTTGATCTTATAGTATAAACACTACATAAGTTGGTTTAAAAAATAATAAATATTAATCATCAATAAAAAGGTATTAAATAATTATAAAACACGAAAAATATGAGAATTTAAAAAATGATGAAAGACGGCGTCAACACGGAGACCAACAATAGAAGCTTCGATGCGAGTTGATCATTATTGTTACAATTATAAGAAGACATATGATTAAAAAATAATTTATTGTACGTTAATTTAAAATTTCATATATATAATCATATAACCTCATAAATTAATTTACCATAATAAATGAGATTAAATTAGATTAAAATATAACTAATATGAAAATAATTAATTTGATTCAAAATTTTAGTAGGATTAGATTTAAATTATGTATAATAAATTTAAAATATAAATAACTAAACAACTTTGATTTATAAAAGTCAAAATCAAATGTTAATTTTAATATAAGTGGATATGATTGTTCAATAAAAATAATTTAAAATTAAAATTAGTCTTTTATTTATATTAATTATTACTAGTCATAGTCAAGCGTACCTTGTACTATTGATGTTAAATATTTAATGCAAAATAATAATGAATTATAATTAAGAGATAAGAGAGATAATCTTTATACACTAAGACCAATTAAGAATAATAGTATGATACCGACTAATAGTTTAAAAAAATACAAAAATAAACATTGAATTTTAATTTATATAAAAATAGATGGTTTAGATTTAACAGTTAAATTTTTTTTTATCTAGATCCCCAACAAAGGGATAGGGTAATCCTTCCCAAGTAATGTATAAAGACTTGTCGGAAATCGCTAGTTGTTTTGGTTCGACCAAAAAAGGCTTGAGACTCTTTGGGCATTGCTTGGGTCGAGTGAAGCACAAATTGGCTACCTATAAACGAAACAAGAAACATGAATACTTTCCTCTTATGACTACGATTGTATAATAGATTTTATTTCTATTAGTCTTTTATTTATATTAGATTATTATTATATTTTATTATTATTATTATTTTTGCAATTTAACAAGGATTGAAAAGAAAGAAAACAAAGAGGAAGAGACAAGAGAAACCATCGGCAGGTGTCAACCACAACCGTCTTTGGGCCAACCACGGTTTCTCATTATCTGCTTCCCTCCTGTTACGTCCACACCACCAATTCACCACCATCGTCAAATTCCCATTCTGCAACTCCAATCCATTCTTCCATGGCCAACTTACCATTTCTATTAGAATCCACCTTCAATTCTAACCCTTTACTTCAACAATCCTTCTATTTGCCCCCACTTCCTTCTTTCCCTACCAGATTCTCCTGTCCCCATTATAATCATCTCAGAAGAACCCACTCTTCTTCTTACAAGTTCATCACAGCTTCCCCCAAACTGAGAATCAAATGCTTCATCGTCAACCAAAATCCCGAACCGGAAAAGGGTTCTTATGGAAACAATTTGAAACAAATCGGTGTGAATCAGGTGATTTGGAGGTCAATTAAACACGTCCTGAAGGCCTTACAGAAACCCGTAATAACTGGGGTTTTATTAGGTTTGTTATTGTTGTACGATCATCATGGTTCACTTGCCCTAGCTGCTTCCGGTGGGCGAATGGGTGGGAGGTCATTTTCTTCTTCTTCTTCTTCTTCTTCTTCTTCTTCTTCTTCTTCTTCTAGAAGTTACAGCACTCGAACTAGGTCGCCGGAGCTGTCATTCTCTGCACCGTATTATGCTCCGACGCCGTTTGGTGGTGGTGGGTTCTTTGTAGGTCCAGCGGTGGGAGTTGGGTCAAGTTTTTTCTTTGTAATGATGGGTTTTGCTGCCTTCATTTTGGTGTCTGGATTCTTGTCTGATCGATCTGATACTGATGATGGTAGTCTGCTTACTGCCACTGAGAAAACAAGTGTTCTCAAGCTTCAGGTATCATCTTCTTTTTCAAGAATTGTTGATATCCATTTCATAAGCTCAACTTCAAATTCTAATATGATGTTACATTTTCCCATATTAGGTTATGATTTCGATTTATGAGTTATGTATTACTTCCATCTTGGTTTTGAGTTAATTTGAAGATTATTTGGCCTTGGCCAATTATTACTTTTGGATGGTTACAAATGTTTCTCCATATAAATAATCCTTATTACTTCTGAAGATAAAAAGTGATCCAGTTGACATCCAAAGTTATCTCCTTTATTAAACATTAGGAATTAGGAATTGGAATTTTTCTGTAAGGTACTTTCAGCATACATCATTTAAACAGAAAGCTTAGTTTATATTTCAAAGTTTGGGGGGTATTAAGCTTATAGTTTTGAAAATATTTATCTAACTATTATGTTTTCAACTGGTGGATAGTGTTTGTATAGGTGAAACTGATCGATTATTTAGGGGTCAAATAATCAATTTCGAGTTATCAGTTTAGGAGTATATGCAAGCCTGCAACTAGACTAATTTTAGCTTATAGTTTTGAAAATAATTATCTAACTTCTATCTTTTGCAACCCGTTTTGTTACAACTGATTATTCGATTCAAATAATTCCATATCACATACTCGGTTTTCAAAGGCAATGGAAAACACCCCTTACATACTTTGATCTACTAGAATATTTACCTACATTACTTCAAGTTCAGGATGCAATTTGATTCCTTTTTTATAATGTTATATGCATGGTGGCATGATTTGAATTATATACTTTTCTATGCATACACCTAATAATATTTGTGGTAACTATTTAACCTTATATTTTTCAAGGTTGGATTATTGGGTATGGGTAGATCATTGCAAAGGGATCTGAATCGGATTGCTGAGGCAGCTGATACATCTACCCCAGAGGGTTTGAGCTTTGTATTACAAGGTAATGATGTTTACAAATTGAGATTATACAAATTTGAATATATGCACATCACAGATATTGGCAATTATTATCTACTCCTTAATGATCAAGGCTTGCTTAAGTATGTGTTTTTTCCCATACACAAACATATTCTATTGTTCTGTATGCATAAATATGTGTGTGTATGTGTATATAGACACACACACACACACTCCAATGTGTGTAATATTTATACGTTTGTATGTGTACACACACGCGCACTCCAACATCTTTTTATGATGTTGAAATTGATTATGGTTTGATTGCAGAGACAACACTAGCTCTACTTCGGCATCCTGATTATTGCATCTCTGGTTATTCCTCTGTAAGTCGCTCTAGGCTATTTCTTGCTTCTGCTTAATAATTTCTCACAAAATCAACCAATTATAACACCAAACTTTTGGAAGAGTTGAGTCAATAGTTGGATATTTGACAAAGGGACTTCATTGATGATCAAAGGGAAGGCTCACTAGTCTTCCCCCCCTGCAAATATCTAGTTGCCATTTGGAGAAAACTAAATTGTAGACCAATCAAGTGACTTGAAAATGCATTATATTCGTGGGTTTGAGCATATTCTCCCGCTAGAACATTGATTTTTAATTTTTATTAATTTGTTGCAGGTGGATGTAAAGAGGAGTATAGAGGAAGGTGAGAAACGCTTTAACCAACTTTCTATTGAAGAAAGGGGTAAATTTGATGAGGAGACTCTGGTTAATGTCAACAACATTAGAAAGCAAACTGCATCAAGTCAGAGATCTAATGGGTTCCGTAACGAGTATATCGTGGTGAGTACTTTTGATATGATTACCATTAACATGTTTCTTTCTCTATTTGTCTTTCAATTTTGATCTATTCCCAAGTTGAACGTTTCTTTCAATTCTGTCTTATACATGATGATTACTGCTCTTAGTATTTTGCATAAAATTTTCCCCTTTGCTTCAAGCCAGTGTCCAGTGATTAATTTGGCCTCTTTTTACATGCTTAATGTTGGTTTATATTTTTTTCTGTTAAAAGAAGTCATTCAACATTTTTGATTTAATACCATGAACATAAATATCCGCACTATATGTTCTCAGTTTTTTCAGTACTTTTCATGAGAGTTTTGTTTCTGCATGTACACGTGATATTTGATTCTTTGTTTTTTTTGTTATGTATACAAGTATACTCTTCTCTTATATAAGAATGTCATTTGTTCTTGCATTCGTTTATGATTTATAAAATTTTTAATTTCAACAATATATAAGAATGTCATTTGTTCTTTCATTTTATGTATTAGTTATTAAATAATCAAAATTTACTAAACAACTGATTATCTAGTTGTTACGGCTTCAAGCAGCTTGAGCACATTCAAACAAAATCTCCTGCAGCTTGTTTTATGCAGCTGATTGTCTAATTTGTTCAATATTACATAGTTAGTTTGAAATGTAAATCTAAGCATCACTATTCAACGGTATATGATTCCTAATTGAAAAAAATATTTTCTGTTTGAAGATAACTATAATAGTGGCTGCTGGAGGCGTACATAAACTGCCACCAATCAACAGCAGTGCACAATTGAAGGAAGCCTTGCAAAAGTTGGCCTCTATCCCTTCAAGCAGAATTATGGTGAGACCTATATCTATATGCAATTGTTTCCTATCCCATTTATAAATCAAGATTAGAGGTTGCAATTTTGACCCACTTGCCTATAAAGGGGTAGATTTGGGATATTTTTATATATCAAATAGGTTGAAATTCATCTCAAGTATATTTAGAAACCTCCTAGTTTGTTTGTTAAAAAAGTTGAATTATATCTGAAATAATGTAATTTGTGTATTTACATATTAACATAAATTCAAAATTCAAAAAAATGGATAAAAAGTGTTTGTGGTCCGGCCCCTTTCGATGTGTTACTCAAGTTATTCATGGCGTACGGCACCCCAGGCCACCTCTGAGCATGACCATCATGTTTTATTACTAACTGCTGGAGCATTTTACAGGCAGTCGAGGTGTTATGGACCCCACAAAACGAAAATGATACTCTTACAGAGCGAGAGTTGCTTGAAGACTATTCGCTGCTGCGCCCTTTGTAGTTTAGCCATTATGATAATCTGTACATAATCTATAGGCGATGAACGATGCAGAAAACTACTGTATTGCCTCATAATTTTCTTGATGTGTTGTATGCAGGAATGTGTGTGATCCCAAATGTCACTTTGTAATGATTTAACAAATTTTCCTGTGGCATGGTGTGTATTATAGCAAAAATTATGGAAGAAATATAAGCTGTTATGGCATGAGTTGCATGGTTTCAGAACATTCTCTTTCTTGACTGCTTGGTAGTCACTGAACTATAGTAATAAATTTCTAAAATCCTTTTGTTATGAGTATTAGCATCAGACATCTTATTCCTGGACTGTTTCTTATTATAATTATTTTATTTTATTTTTTTTATTTATTTGCAGTTCATTACATGTCTCGTCGTTGTGGTTTATCATGTATTTCATCTTTTGTCCCTTAACTTTATTAATACACTAATGTTCCATATTTTTAATACTCGTTTCAGTTGTCATCTCCCAAAAGCACATCTGTTTAAAATAGAATATGCACTTAAATAGGTGTTAAGTGACCTCGTATGTTTTGTATATGACGTAACATTTTATCTGCATCATAGATTAGCGTTTTCTTGATCGCATAAATGGTAAATTGCGAGTGTGGAAGAGACGCTATCATAAAGATATGGACGTTGTAAATTAAAGCAAACGATCCTAGAATTGTCCAATCAAGGGCTCATAGGGTAGATTTATTGATGGGTTGATCCAGTCATGTGTACTTGTTCAAAGGAGATAATCCAAGTCTATTGAAGTCAAAGAACAACTTGGAAGACAATTAAAGACATTGTATTTAGTTTGAAGGTCAAAATGTTGAGGATGAATCTCTTTTTGACTTGATGTATCTTATTTCATAGGATTATGAATTGAATTTTGATTTCTATTTTTTCACTTCATTTTGACCACTGATGTAATCTGGTTAAAATGAGTATGATATTATTAAGAAGATTGAACATTGAACACATATATTGAACATTACAACAACATTGCCACAAACATGATTATAAACATGAACATCAGAGGCCTGTCTCCATCCCTTTCTGCATCCAAATTGAAAACTTTGGATGAAGAGTTATGAGGTAAATTGTAGCAATGCTTGAATCATTCAAAGTCTCCTTTGATAACCATATGGTCAGGAATTGCTTGGATTCTAGGGGTGTGCGAGACCGGTTGGCTAGATCAGAACTAGACCAACCAAATGTTCATGATCTAGTCTTTGATCCTAAATATAGTAGAAAATCGGTTACACGTCCGATTCGATTCAAAACAATCACTTCAGACATGGACCAAACCGACAAAAAACATGATGGTCCACGTCAATGATTAAGTACGCCAAATCATGCCTTAAGTAATGCATATATATTGGATCAAGTATAAATCGCCTAATTTATTGTTTAAGTATAGCATTCAAGTATTATGCTTACTCATTACGCAAACGACCCAAAGTGGTTGTTTGGACTATTATACCCTTGAATACGTCGATGAAAATAAATAAATAATAGATAGTGAGTTTGTAGGGACATACAAGTCATACTTGTTGACTTGTTGTCTTGTTGTGTATAACATATTTATGCCGTGTAAAAATCATTTTCTTTTCCCATAACATGCATGTAACTAGAGTATAAAACTATAAATGCTATACTTATCTAGAAAAACATATTTACGTCTAAAGTGTGATTTCGGAAATAAAAATTTTGATTATTTATTATCTTTTTCGGAATCTATAATACTTATTTAGAAAAACAAACAAGCTCTAAGAGTTGTTTGAAATTGCTTCACGTATGAAAAATATAACGTTTTCGGAACAACATTTTGCAAAAGTAGGTGTTGACTTGCTTCCCAAAATTCACGTTTGTAGAAAAAACACATAATTACGTTTTCAAAACAAAACCAAACACCTTTTGACGTGTGGAAGCTAATAGTCAATTTCGAAACGTAATCCCAAACACTCCTTCAATAGATGTTGATATTTTGACGTCACTTGTAAGGATATACAAAGTTTAAATTTCCAAGAATTTTCTTACATATTTTGTTACAAAAACTAAGGAATTGCTGTGAATTTCAATGGAAAGTGACTTTCTTAAGAGGATAACTCAGTCAACTAAATGATATAATATTAGTTTTAATAAACAAGAGTTGAATGCTTAACCAGGATCCATAAATCTGAAGGGGAAAAGGGTACTGGTGGAATCAGAGGAGGATAGAACCAAGTACAAAGAGTTGTATAAATGAATGTTCTGAGACAAAAACCCATCATAACTGTTGTTTTGTTGGGTTTGTTGTTGCTGTTTGATCATCACCATGGTCACCTTGTGTTGGCTGCCTCTGGTGGCCGAATAGGTGGGAGTTCCTTTTCTTCTAGAAGCTCCAGCACTCGGGCCATTAGCTCGAGATCCTCTTCTTCTGGAAGTTATAGCACTCGGATCAGCAAGCCTGCATACACTACTTCTAGAAGTTATATCACTCAGACCAGGATTCCAGGCCACCCGAAGTCGGCAAATCAACCTGCAGGGCCATGTGATATCCATATTTCATTAACTTCAGTCATTGCCATCATTATTATTGGGCTTAGCTTCTTACTATATCGATCTGGTGCCGATGAAAATACTGTCAAAACAAGTGTTCTCAAGCTCCAGGTCTTCCGTTTTCCAAGAACTGTTTTCAAATTATGCCATCCGCTATATTTCGAATTTGAGTCTTAAATTTCTTATGGCTACTTACTACTAATTACCTTCTATTTTTGTAGGTTGGATTGTTGGGTACGGCTAGATCATTGCAAAGGGATCTCAATGGCATTGCTGAGACTGCTAATACCTCCACACCAGAGGGATTTAACTATGTATTACAAGGTAATGATGCTATAGATTAGTGTATTGGCAGTTATGGTTTGATCATCAACTTGTTTGCTACTAAGCTAACAATAAAAACAACCACTATTCGCAAATATCTCTATATTGTTCTCGGTTCTCCTATAGCAATCAATGCTCTCATGTGTGTCTTTAGATACTTTTGCTTGTCTCGCGTCAAGTTACAATTATCATCATTCTCCATGTTGGTGGCAAAAAACATATAATCTTTAGTATTTACTAGTCATATTATCTTCTGATTAATGTTTAATGAGCTGATTTTGTTGTGGTTGCAGAGGCAACACTAGCTCTGCTTCGACATCCTGATTATTGCATTTCGGGTTATGTCTCTGTAAGTCACTAGGTTCTTTCCGTTCAAGATTTTGCTTCTGCTTGATAATTTGTTACAAAGTCAACCAATTGCAATACCAGATTCTTTAGACGGTTGAGTCGAATGTTGAATATTTTGATACAAAAGGTCTTCGTAAATGATTTAAATGAAAGTTTGTTAGACCTTTGGGTTGCAAAGATTTAGTTGCCATGTGGGAAAAACTACATTTGTAGATCAATCACTTGATAAAAAAAAGTTCCTGTATCTGCCACATTTTTGGAACATTGAAAGTCTGGATATTTGTTTATTAATTTGGTGCAGGTGGATGTGAAGAGGAATGAAGAGGAAGGTGAGAAAGGCTTTAATCAACTTTCTATTGAAGAAAGGGGTAAATTTGATGAGGAGACTCTGGTTAATGTCAACAACATCAGAAAGCAAACTGAAACAAGGCTGGGACCTAATGGGGACTGTAGCCAGTACATTGTGGTGAG
Source organism: Drosophyllum lusitanicum (assembly GCA_032274825.1). Taxonomy (NCBI): domain Eukaryota; kingdom Viridiplantae; phylum Streptophyta; class Magnoliopsida; order Caryophyllales; family Drosophyllaceae; genus Drosophyllum; species Drosophyllum lusitanicum. The sequence continues at coordinate 727 of JAUEJL010122320.1, read as the reverse complement.
TACTTTGGGTTATTGGAAAGCCATAAACTTGGCTAGGTGCTTAATGTTGGTTGGTATACTTCTGTAAAAGAAGTCATATAGTGTATAGATCTTGGCCCATGAACACATATTGCTCTATATGTTCATAGTATTATCAGTAGTATAACCACTTAAAGTAAGGAGTTGAGGCAACCACATGAGCATTTAGCTTCTGAACTTACATTAATATTTGATTTTCATTTTCATATTTGAGTATTTTAATTGTATGACATTCCTAATTAAACTAAAAGAAAAATCTCGTTAAAGGTTACGATCATTGTTGCTGCTAGCGGCGTACATGAACTGCCACCCGTCAAAAACAGCGAACAATTGAAAATTGCTTTGCAAAAGCTAGCCTCTATCCCTTCAAGCAATATTATTGTAAGACTTGTATAGTTATATTCACTTGTTTTCTTCTTCTATCCCAAAAATCATAATTCTTGTGTTTCTTTTTGCCAACTGTTGGATCATTTTACAGGCAGCCGAGGTGTTATGGACACCACAAAAGGAAAATGATTCTCTTACAGATCGAGAATTACTTAAAGATTATCCGCTGCTGCAACCTCTGTTGATTGATTAGTTGTTATGATACTTTGTATGTATGTATGTATGTGTATATATATATATAGGGAAACCATCATGTAGTCAGTTAGCTACATGATGCACACATAAACATTTGGTGGGCCATTCTTATACACTATGCACCATG
>JAUEJL010122309.1:0-11780 GCA_032274825.1 Drosophyllum lusitanicum | reverse complement strand
CAAAACTCTTCTCTCTCCAATCTATTTCTCTCTCCTAATTTTTTTATAAAAAAATAAATTAAAAATAATTTAGTGGTTAGTAATTTAATTTAACGAAGTTCACCGGTGAACACACCCAAAATTATTCACGAGCTTTTCATCCTTGTTTGTGTTTGATAATGAACACATCCAAAACTGTACTAGTTTTAAGATAAATTTATAATATTCAATATTGAACACGGTCAATGATATACGAGTTTTAAGATAAATTTATAATATTCAATATTGAACACAGTCAACGATATACGAGTTTTATGACAAATTTTACACATATTCAATATTGAGTGCATCCAATTTTCTCTAGTTATTCAACCCATATCATAACTATTCACTAATTAATAACATATTACAAACCGTATAATCTAAACATCAAAGGCCCAAAGATGTATCTATGTGTGAACAATGTATATAATACAACTTAAAAAAGAAAAAAGAAAAGATCAGTTCAATTATAATAAAACATAAAATTAAATACCTATCTTCATCAAACCCATCTTCATCAAATTAAACCACATCTTCATAAAATTAAAAACCCATCTTCATCAAACCAACATACTAGAGAAGACAAAATCAAAAAAAATAAAAAACAAGAAATCAAATCTAGTCAAAACTACAAGTGTGTATACATCCGTTTTCTTCTTTGGCGCAAAAAATCAGAAAAAAAAATTATTCATCAATGAATAAAAGAAAAATTAGAAAAAAGAAAAGAAAAACAAACAACATGGTGGATGGGTAGGTGCAGAAGGCGCAGTTGAGCAGCAACATATAGGGCGGTGGTTAAGCAATTTTTATGGCGGTGATGGTGGCTGAGGCCTCAAAATCGCGGTCAAGAAGAAAGTGGTCGGAGGCAGAAAGTGAAATGGGGATCTGTGGATGAAAACCCTATGCGTTGGATGAACAGCAATGAAACCATATGTGTGGATCTATGGATGAACAGAGACGGCAACGCAAAACAATGGTCGATGTGGTGGCCTTATGCGTTGGATGAACAACGACTATGACCGGCGATTACGACTGCGTACAGTAATGGGTAGAGTGCAGGTGGTGTTTTACTCTGGTGGTGTTACGCGCACGGTGGCCGGCAACCTACGATGAAGAAGAGGCGGTGATGGGGAGGAGCGGGTCAGATCTGGTTTACTACGGTGGTATTTGAATATTTGATCATCAGCTTCAGTTGTCGGCGAAGGCTACAGAGAAGAGGGGGTCGCCGGTGGTGAAGTCCTAGCGACGGAGGTGGTGAAGTTTTGGTGATTTAGGGTTGCTTGCTTCCCTTCTTGGTGAAATACGTAATAAAGAGAGAAAATAGAGAATAAATAGGGATTTACTGGTGAGTTAATTTGGGTAGTTTTGGGTTGGGTTAAAATGTCTATTTTGACCTTTTCCATTTTATTTAAAGTTCCTTTATATTTAATTTAATTACAAAAATACCACATAACATCCTAGCCTTTGAATACATCATCTGATGGTTATAAATGCTTCTCACACTTTTCGCAAATAAGAAGCTTTTCGCATGAACCTTCCTCTATATATATATATATATATATATATATATATATGAGTCGGTTATGATTAGAGGTATATAAATAAAACTTTTTTATATAGAAAGATCGAGGTAAATATTGATAAATCACAATCATTATTGGTCAATTAGATCCATAATTACAACTATCGTGTATCTAATATATAAGGATATGGGTCGGTTATGATTATAATAAATTACAACCGCTACTTGAGACTTTAAGACCACACTCGTTAGTTTTTGATTTTTCCATTAGTCCAATAAACAATTATGGTTCAACAAGCACATTAATTTTTTTTGCTATATTGGGTTAAATTCCCTTCTTGGATTAACGAGCTCAACACTATCTAACCACCATCATAGGATGTCCAATCCCCTTAGATTATCTATGTTAGTCAATATTGGTCAAACTTGGTCATAAATAGTCAAACTTGGTTAGTGTAAGCCAATAATGCTCAATATTAGTCATTCAAAGGCATCCAAATCAAACTTGGTTAGGTATATTGGGCCACTAAGAATTAAATTAGGTAAGTAGACCCATTTAAGGAGTCCATAACCATAATGCTTGATACAGAGCAAGGGAGACGAGAACAAGAGCAATCATCATCAATGGATGGAGTATGTTCTAGAGAAGATTAGGGATTCATAGCCACAAGAATCATAAGAACTTAATGGTTAGGGTATGTCACAAACCAGGCTTATGCATATGAATCGCAAATTGGACCAATGATTCTAAATCCTAACCTTATCACAAACCCAAAATCGATCTAAAATGAATATTAAAACTAATACAAAGAAACCCCGATGGTGGTTTCGTGTGGTGATGATGGTTGTTTAGAGCCAGAGAGCAACGGTAGTGGTTTAGATCTGCAGAGCAACGGTGGCGGTTTAGATCTGGAGAGTGACGGTGATGGTTCAGGTCTAGAGAGTGACGGTGGTGGTTCCGATCGGGAGGGGTGGTGGTGGTTCCGATCTGCTGAGCGACGGCAGCAGTGGTTTTACACGTTTACCACCAGTGGTGGTTTCTAGTGGTTAGATGGCGGTAACAACAAGATGTCGATGATGGTGGTTTGTGGTGGTGAAGTTGTTATGTGGTAGTAGTTAGACGGCGACGGCAGTGTTTGGTGGTAGACGGTGGCGGCGGTGTATAGTGGTTTAGACATCGGCCGTTGTGGTGTTTGGTGGTAAGGCGGCGGTGGTTCTGTATGGTGGTTAGAGAGAGAAGGTTGGAGTTTGTCACAGGAGAGAATGGTTAGAGGGAGAGAGATAATAAGTATTTAAGAGGGGAGAGTGAAATCTTTAAAATATAGTATGTTTGGTAACAAGGATACCAACTATAATTTATTGTTAATAATATTTAACATTATATTATTAAGAACTAAAACACTATTTAATATTCTATTTTTATGTATTAAAAACATATATGCTAATATTATATTATTTAATTTAATACTATATATGTTAATAGTAATTTTTTATAATACTAGTATTTAATTTAGAAATTATTGTTTTAAAAATTATCCACAAAATGGTTTCCCTCCAAAACATAAACCAAAATTTTCCGTACAAATTTTATTTCCCCCCAACCTTTCCCACCCTAACATTTTTTGGTTTTATCAAGTAAAATGGAGACTGGTTGTTTCGTTCAAAACCGGACTCTATGTAAAAAGCACATGGATACCGGTTTTAAATTAAAAACCGGTTTCTATAATGTTAAGTAGAGACTGGTTCTTGAGAGATAAACCGGTCCCCATGTGTTTTTTACATATAGGCCGGTTTTGAACGAAACAACCGGTCTCTATTTGGTTTTTTTAGAGCGCCAACTCTATATAGACCGGTTAATTATGAAAGCGGTCTCTATTTAGGGGTCTCCATAACTCATTGTGTAGTAGTAACACTCTCTTACACAAACACAATTATTCACCCACATCAACATAATTTTCAAAATCTTATTAATTTCAAAAATATAAATATTTTTTCTTATTTTAATATCTTTTAAAATTAATAAAATAGTTTATGCAAAATAAAAGAGAAATTGAAAAAAACGGACATGTTGTTATAGAAAACTTCTTCGTGACATTAAATCGCGCGAATAACATATTATTACATTATTGAAAGCAATATGTTGTAAACAGAAACTATTTGCCGCCACAGCATTGCACGGGGTACGATGCTAGTTTGTTGATTGTATATGTTTGATTTCCTATCAGCTTGATTACGTGATTGTTTAAAGATAAAGATTGTATTATTGCATGACTGAGTCATGCATTGTTGAAATGTGTCTTTTACTCGTATAAGCTGCTTAGTTGGGGTTGCTTCTTTGGGTTCTTGACCCTAGTCATAGATTATTTAATTAATTGTTGATGTAAAGAAATCGGAGGTGCTAACTGTGGTTTTAAATTTAAAAGATTGGTGAACTTTGGACTCTAGTTTACTTATAATGTTGTTTAAAGTCTTCTGTTGCGTTGTTTCTGTTTCTAAATCGAGATTTGTTTGAAGATCGTAAATTTTGAAAAGCATGTTAAGACTGATATGAAATATATGTATAAAATAGACGTTATAAGTCGACGCAAACTAAAAACAACCCTTTGAATCACAAACCATCTCCTTAACAATTTGGACGGTAGTAGACCCATGTAACCCAACCTCTTTGCACCCCATTTGTGACCTATTTGTAGCAGAACCATAATTCATTTGCATAAAAATGTCAACAAATAAAAAACCACCATTTTAGTAGCAACCAGCTGCTAAAAAGTAATTGAAGTATGAAAACTAATAAGACACAAAGATATAAACATTAATAGAAAAATCACGATGTATACCACACACTACGTACAAGAAATACTCGTAATAGACGCGACATCATTAAGAGCGACGTGAACATTAATTAGGGGCAACTTTCAAAAGCATTAGGGGAGACTTTTGTCACCACTATTACCGGTATTTCTTGCAGTGAGACATGTAAACACAACAACTGCTACAAAAAAACTCATAGAGAGCTAGTAGCCTGACACCAATATAACGTTAAAAGTAAAACATAATTTACCAAATACAACATGTATAGCTCAAATCAAACACAAATTCAAGTTAGAACTTACCTTTGATCTTAACTCCAAACTTGTTAGCTCCTTCTTTGCTCAAAACCCAAGCTTTGATGGTAGATTAGGTGTCAAACTCACAATATGAACTAACCACACCACAAACTACCTAGTTTTCCTTTGATTTCTTCTTTTGCCTTCAAAATCCTTTTTCTTGCTCTCCTTCTCGATCTTTCCAGCCCTTGTGGCTGTGAAATTTGACTCAATTGAGTCAATTAAGGGTATTTATAACCAAATTTTCACATTTAACCCCTCAAGTTCCAACTTAACATCTTTAACCCTTTAAGTTTCATCCACTATACATATATAACAATTAACTCATAATATTTACATTACTAATAATAGGAGCTTGAGTCAATTGTACCATGTGCACTACTAATTATACTTCATGGGCAAATATCACTAAATAACTAATATCACACTTAAAACAATAAACTTCTAATTTAACTCTGATATACCATTATTTATTTTACAAATATGAAACACAAATTCTTTTGAACAATATAAACACCTATTTTACCAATAATAAGGTCATATTAAATTTCAGCAACAACCCGGAAATGGCCCGTTTAAAGGTAAAACTATAACATTTTAAAATTTTCTTTAATATTTGAAGTTTACATTTTGAAAAGAAGATTGTGAATTCAAATAAAAGAGTGACATCTTGGGGCAATAAAACCCGTCAAATAAAAGTACAAAACTTTTAAACGTTAAAAACTCAAAATAAACAATAAAATATTTACAGTTAAAACAATAGTACGTTATTTTGGTATTTGTTATTTTGACTATATGATTTTGGCACTTTTACATTTGATTATTTGATAGGTGATACTTTAGTATTTTGAATCGATTCATAATTCTATTTAATGATCAACAATTTTAAATTATTCGTTTGTTCAATGACATTATTTATTAATACTTGATAGAATAATAATACATCATAGTTTTTAATATATTCATTTATATAAGTGAATAAAAAAGTAAACTCAAAATTTGAATCAAACCGAAATAAATACTGAATTTGAAGTTCAAATAAAATTTAAATGAACATTAATTATTGAAGTTAGAATATAAACGAAAATTATTTTCGAAATTCTTACCGAAAGTTGGAACAAAAATGGAATTTGAAATATTAATAAAAAAATCTTAGTTGAGAAAACCGAAAAAATTCTCATAGATAACATTTGGCCTAAATTGGTCTACCCGAAGGCCGGCACGAAAAAACTGACACAACCCGAACCTGACACGGAAATAAATGGGTCAAGATTGGGTTGACACGAAACTGTCCCGAACCTGAACGACACGAACCCGATGACACGAACCAAACCCGAATTGGAATCCTTACTTGCAAGACATTTGTGTTCAGATTTACAAACTACATACAATTGTTGAACGTCCTAGAAAGTAGGTTTATGTAGATACTTAATGCCATAAAGTGTAAGCACCCATATTTGTGTGAAAAACGGTGATACAACTCCTTTGACATTAGAAACCTTCTTTTAAACAACTCCTTTCACAACGTATATTGACCGACTTCCTTTTCTTTTTTTGACAACTCAAAGTCTCAACTTCATCAGTATAGTTTTTGTAGATTAATGCGTCATGTGAATATACTTAAAAAATAAATTTGTCGATCCCATAATCAACGTAGGAAGAAGATGACAACCATGAAGGCAGAGAATGTGTCTTGAAACATTTGAAATTAAATTTGAAATTTAGAGGTGCCAAAAGTACTAGAGAGAAAAAAGTAATTTTATGTAAGTGTAAAAGGGTGTTTATATATGAGTAAAAAATTAAAAAGAAAAAAAGAAACTATTTTTTACAACGCTAAGGTATTGAATTGTGGGCAAAAGCAAGTGACCATGAGATGTTGCAACTTCACGCTTCAGCTCAACGCTGAAAGGGTTGGACGGTGTATCACGTGTGCCGCACTTCGGCGAAACCGCATGCACATATCACAACCTTGCTTCAGGTATTCTCATTACTCTTATGAGAATTCATGTCAAGTAAAAGATAAGTGATATTTAACAAATAAACAAAAATATTAATGTATAATATGATTATATCATGTTGTCAACCTATGTGCACCTTATTATTATTATTATTATTATTATTATTATTATTATTTGTAACATTTGTAAACCCGGACTAGTCGTTATCGGGTTGGTGGTGAGATATTTGTAATTTTTTTTATGATTATTTGATTTTAGGTGATAAATAAATATTTTATATTGTATGAGTTTATGAAATAAATGAATTCATTTTTAAACGATGGTCGTAAATAATACCTCGTTGCATATTAATCAATAATGGATGATTGCTTATTTGATTAACCGTATGCTAGTAAGCAGTGTAGTGCACTGATGTTTGTAATTATCCATATGCATAGTCGTCTCATATTTAGATATACTTCACTGTGAAGTTATTTGCTTAATGTTTGTGTGTGTATGTGTACGTGTGTTTAAGAAAGAAAGCAGAGGACTCAAACTTGAATTTTTGAAGTTGAGATTTAGTGCTTGTTATTGCAAACCAAATGCTGGTTTATGTTTCTACCATGATTCTTGTTAATATTTGATATGTATATGCTGAGTTTTGATGTTTAACAAGCTTGAACACCATTAATGAAGTTATAAAGTTTTGAAGCAAACTTGAGAAGTGGGTTTTGTTGATTTGCATGTTTTAATTGGTTTTGGTGTATTCATGATGATTGTTTACATGTTTTATGAGGTTTGTATATAGTTTGGTAGTGTTTTCTAGTGATTTGCAGATTTAAGGTTGTGTGTTGTGGCTTGGTTCTCGACTGGAAATAGGATACAAATACAGGGAAGAAGATGAAGTTGAAGTCGGTGATGGGATGGTCCGACTTAGGCCCCATCCGACTTGTTGAAATGGTCTGACTTCAAAGAGGTCCAACTTTTGTGGCCTCGTGCGACTTAGGTCCCGGTCCGACTTGGTTAATGTTGTTGGTGAGGTTCGACTTGTGCCTTGGTACGACATGAGCCTTGTCCGACTTATATGATCTGACTTAGGGGATTAGCACCCATGCGACTTGGTGTGCGAAAAGTGGTCCGACTTTTCCCACGTCCGACTGGGTGGTCCGACTTGGTTAGTGGTGTTTGCAGCACGTCGCGCCGCAACTAGGACTCGTCGCGTCGCGACCGAGAGATTTGCAGTTTTGAGACTTTTGTTTATTGTTCGTTTGTGTTGCATGCTAGATGTTTGTTTCATATGTGAATCTAACATGTTGTTTATGGTTCTGATTGATATAAATATATATTAATATATAGTTATGAATCGAAGACTTATTTAAGTGTAATTGTGTTCTCAGGAACCACGAAGACTCAGTGAGATTAGACAACTGAGTATAGAGATTGAGAATCGAGGTGAGTGGATGTTGACTCACGGGTGGTAAAAGTTATAACTGATATGATTGATGATTGATATACTGTTTAGTCTTATCTTGATGATTGAATAACTGCTTGTGTGTTATTTGGCCAATATGTGCTCGTGGGATGATAACGAGTACATGATATGATGGAAGTCAGTTATGCGTGGAATTGGGCTGGGCTTGTTTGCTATTGGTTGAATAGTTCTAGACCTTCTGATGCATGTGTTGCAACGGAAGGGGTTTAACTTGCCAAGTAGCAAAGGGCAATCGGTAAACTTTTGCTTTGGCCCGCAATTGGTTGAAGGTTCTGCACCGAACCGCCGGTCTTCGGGATTTATGTGATTACATGCTATTGTATTGGTTGATGTTGTTTGCTGTTTGTGATTGTAGCTTCCATTCACTTAGCTTTGTGTTAATTCCTCACCTTTAACTCCGTTTTTGCATGGTTCGGTAAGTGCATCTGTTTAGCTGAGAGTTGTGTGTGAAGGGAGATTTGACCAAACGCTCTGATATTGTTTTGAGAAAATGATGAGCCATATTTGTATAACTTTTGTAACAAACGAGATATTGTAATTTTTGTAACAGTATAATGTTAATGTGGGTGTTTATATGTATATTATATTTTATTACAATGATTCTGCCGTCATTTAAAAAAATGGCTTGAAATTTACGGTGTTACATTATTATTATTACTAGATTAGATACCCGTGTGATACACGGGTCGAGTTTTAAAAAAATGATAAATGTTAAAGATTAATAAAAAAATATCAAATAATTATAATACACGAAAGGAAAGAAAATTTTTAAAAAATTGATGACAAAAGTTGTCACCACCAAATCAGCAGTAAAAGCATCGACGCGAGGTTGAGGGTAGACGTGACGATTAAAACGTGGTATTATGATACGAAGAATCATGATTATAATTCTTGTACAAATCATTGATCATTGTTGTTACAATTAACGTAATAAAATTAGGTCTTTATTACTAAAAAGAACTTTGGTTTAAAAATAATAAATATTTAACACTAACAAAAAGATATTAAATAACTATAAGACTCGGAACAAATGAAACTTTAAAAGGATTTAAATAATAAGACTTTAAAAATACACTAAAGAAATGAAAATTTGAAAAAATTAACGACAAAAGTTGTCACCACCAAATCAACAGTAGATGCGTCGACGCGAGGTTAAGGGTAGACGTGGCGATTTAAACGTGGTATCATGATACGAAAAAACATGATTATAATTCTTGTAAAAGTCATTGATTATTGTTCTTACAATTAGTGCAATAAGATTAGGTCTTTATTACTAAAAAGACCTTTGGTTTAAAAATAATAAATATTTAACATTAACAAAAAGATATTAAATAACTATAAGAAGCGAACAAATGAAACTTTAAAAGGATTTAAATAATAAGACTTTAAAAATAATATGTTGAAAAAGTAAAAATGTTTATAAATTACACAATTTATAAATCAATAGAATGATTAGGTGAAGCTTAATTAAAAATAACTAACAAATTAAATGATTGCAATATTTTGTAACATTTATTTCAGTAGTAAATAATTTATACAAACATGTTGCAAAGTAGAAAAAAAATAAAAATTAAATAAACTATGATACTATTTAGACGAATTGATGTTGTTTAATTGAGTCCGTCTATGGTAATCAGTCTATCACACTCTATAGTCAAAATTGAATTTAGTTTTGACCAAATTAATGGCTATGATTGCTCAATTAAAAAGGTTGTTAATTAATAATTAAAATAAAATTTTATATATAAGTCCAAAGATAAGATTATCTAATAGATTTTATGTGTACTCGTTTCATTACGTATTTGTATAATTAATTTGTTACGTAAGTAACATTTTGTTTATTCATAATATGCAATTACAATAAGAGAATTTAATATTTCGAATACGATTGATTTGTTTTGTTTATATTATTAAACCTTATTTACCATTCATTTGATTTATTAACCATTCATTTGATTGCTTTGTTTTGTTTAATGACTTTAATATATGAGAAAACAATTAACATTATCTAAAGAAGAAATTGTAATTATGCAAAAAAATTCATATGTTTTTCTAAATAAAGATAAAGTACATCACATCTATTTAATTTTAACTTTTTTTCATATTTTATATTAAAATTAAATTTGAAAATTATCTTGATTTAGAGTTTAAAATTAAGTTCTAAGTTTGACAATAAAAGTCAAAATTGAATTTTAACTTTTATAAATATAGATGGTTGAGATTAATAATTAAATATTTTTATTTAAATCAATTGTTAGGATTGTTTAATTAATTTATCTCATGTTAGTCTTTTATATATATTAGAAGACTAGATTAGATGCTGGTGTGATACACGGATTGGTGCAGAAAAATATAGATATTAAACACTAATAAGATAAATAGTTTTGATTTAACTAGCATGATACCCGTGTAATGCGACGGCAACGAACAATTTCTACTCATTAACATGTCCGTTTTCAAGACGTAGGGAGTATGATATTCATGTAACACGGTGGCGGTAAAAAAAATTTTTTTGGTGACATATCTATTTTCATTTATCTTTTTTCTATTTTCTTTACTTTTTTGTTCTCCATAATTGAAAAAAAAGGTTATGAAAATATTTTTAAATAATTAAGTTAATTTGTATTGGCTTTTACTTTTCAAGAAAATTGTATTGACTTTGATTTTCTTAAATATGTAAAGTTTAGTTATTAAAATGGAATATAAGATTCTTATTAACTATATCTAATAGTTACTCAATTTGGTTTATATGAGATGCAATTTAGTAATTTTAAAACACTTAAAATTTAAGAGTTTAAGCAAATGGCCTAAATGCTTTATAATATGGTATAGATAATTATCTAAATCAATGACAAGGATTTCCTAATATATTTTATTCAAGTTAGTCTTTTATTTATTTTAAATAAGAAAAGAGATTATCTTATAAAAATAAATAAAAGATTGGATAATTAATAAAATTTAAATATATAACAACGCAAATATAAGTAAATAAGTATGATTTGTTATTAAAAAAATAAGAGAGAATTAAATTAAAACTAAATACTACGTATAATGATTTGAAATTAAAATAATAGAGTTTTTTTTAATTTAAGTAATACTTATTATCTTACCTTATCTTGTATTAAAATTTAATTTAAATAATTTTTATTCATTTAAAGTCAAAATAACTTTCAAGTTTGGCTAATTAAAGTCAAAATTTAGTTTCAGTTTTGATCAAAATAAATAGTTAGAATTTAATTTTGATTAAATAAATTTTTAGGATTTTTTAATTAAATTAATAAAAATTAGTCTTTTATTTATATTAAAAGATAAAAGACTTGTATCAATCAAATTAATTAGATAACTTTAACTCTTTATTTATTTAAAATTAACATTATTTTCTAATTAGATAATCCTGACTATTCATTTGGTAAACATTCTTTGACTTTAAATCAAAACACTATTCAAATACAATTCTAATATGATAAGGTGTGAGATAATAAAATATTTTACTTAAATTCAAAAAATAGCATAAATATATTACATCATAATTATTTATTTTCTCATCTATAATTACATTAAAAATCTTCTAATATATATAAAAGACTAATTAGATAAAATTTATTAGACGATCTGAACTATTCATTAAAAAAATATTTAATCTTAACCATTCATTCATTTAAAATCAAAAAATCAATTTTGACTTTTTAGAGTCAAAATTA
>JAUEJL010122298.1:0-11782 GCA_032274825.1 Drosophyllum lusitanicum | reverse complement strand
TGTCGGGATCAATCCTTGGCGTGTGACCCAATAGGCTCGCGCTTCATTAGCAGTGATACTGGCATACGTGTGTCAGTGGGCAGATCTCCAACAAGAAGAATGTTTGATAACTGGAGGGGGATGCCCTGTAGCAGTGGGGACCACCAGAAACCGCATTTCACAGCTCTGGTCAAGACACCGTAGGAGATATTAGCCACAAAGGAAGCTAGTCAAAGCTTCATGCCACCCAGACCAATGATGGCTCCTATGGAGAAAATAAACCAAGACAAGTATTTTGAATTCCACGTTGATCACGGCCATCATACAAATGATTGCTTCCATTTGAAGAAACAGGTCGAAGAAGCTGTCAAAACAGGGTAGCTAGCTCATCTAATGAAGGAGATCAAGCAAACCACGCGAAAAGCAGCAAGGGCGTTTTCAAAGGCAGCTAGCAACAGGGAAGAACAAGGAAAAGGAGAGAAGGGAAGCACAAAGAGAGAACGTACGAGGATGGATGGATAGAAAGATAGATTTCCCATCCATAGGAGAAACATAACCAATGACTAGCCCAGTATCATTCGCGAAATAATAGCAGGGTATGATGTGTATCGTATTTATGTAGACGGAGGAAGCTCAACAGATATCATGTATGAACATTTCTTTATGAAGATGGGGCCGGAAATTAGAAGACTCTTAACAAAAGCAACGGTTCCATTGATTGGTTTTTCAGGAGAAGTGGCATGGCCGTTAGGGAGCTAACGTTGCATGTGACCATCGGAACACACCCCTACAGCCGGACCATCCATCTTAGATTCTTGGTAATTCATTCAACATCCATTTATGATATCATTTTAGGAAGAACTGGTATTAGTCTGTTACGGGCTATAGTGTCCACATACATTCTTCCATCAAGTTTCCAACCCCCTTGGGGATAGAAACTATGTACTCGGAGAAGAGGGTAATCAAAGACTGTCTGCAAATAGAAAAGGAGGAGCAGCAACGATAGAGAACAACATGTTAGTCTTAAATTTTTTTGTAGGCCTTGTGTAACTATCTTATTATTATATATTGATTGTCCAATAGACTAGCTCATCATGTAAGGGCTTGGCCCACTTTAATGTAATTAGATAGTCCATCATGCAAGCCCAAAGTCTTGGAGGCCCATGTGCCTACTTGTATTTAAACCCTTGTTAACCTAGTTTGCAAGGTAACTTTTGTCATTTACAAAATAATAGAAATACATCTGAGAATTTCTCTCATCTTTCAAAGTGTTCTTCTTGTGTGTTCATACATATTGTTCTTCGTATTCATCATTGTTCATACAAGAATCATCTAGATTACTCATCTTTATTCACATATTTGGACTTTCAGTTGGTATCATAGTCAATTCCTTTCTAATTTGGTTCAAGATAACCCGGAAACAACATCAAAGTGTGAAAAATCAAGTTTGAAAAACCCCTGTGTCATTCTCGTGAAAACCAACTTGAGTCAAAAACCATTTTCCTCAAATATTCTTGTTTTGCAAAGTTTTTTGAGTCCTTTAGAAGCTTTTGAGGTGGAGAAAACAACTGGTTATCTTCAAATTAAAAAACAAACAACATTTGAGAACTTATTTTGAATTTTTTAATTTTTCAAGTTTTTGGTGTTCTTCACTGTTTCATCACAAATCTCACTTGATTGTTGTTTTTGTTAAAAATTGACTGGGAAAGGTATTTTTTGACCGGAGAAAGCTTTAGAAACAAGTTTTTTTTTAAGGTTTAATCGAGTTTTCAAAACCTGCAATTAAGTTCCGCATGCATAGTACCTACGAAGAAGACAAAGTTCTTCAGGTCCGACTTACTTTATTGTACAGGTGGTGTGACTTGGGTCTTCGTCCGACCTACTCGGTGGTGCGACTTGTGTGTTTGTGTGATTTAAGTTCGGTTTGAGTTGGACTTGGTACGACTTGAAAAACCCGGTTGATTTTGTAAGTGTGTTGTGAGATTTAATTGTGGTGTGACTTAGTTGTGGTGCGACTTTAGATAGTGTCCGACTTAACACAACTTTGACACATCCGACCTACAATGTCATCCAACTTACAGTCCTTTATCACCAAAACCAAGTGTGCAACTTACTCTGAAATCCCCCCCTTCCGACTTCCATTACTTCTGACATAAACCCATCCGACATTCCTCCATCCGACTTAAACAAAACACTCCCCATCCGACTTACCTTCTAAACTTCCCATCCGACTTTCTCACATACGACTTAACCACTCCACACATCATCCGACTTACCCACATCCCAAACACCATCCATCTTACTTGAGTCAAGACTTGGTACGACCTATTTACCCATTCGACTTAAACACTTAAACACCAAACCATACAACTTTCAAAGTCGAACACGAGATTTTTCACATGATCAAATTTTCAGAAAATTAACAATTCATTTCAAGGAAAGGTCCTATTTGATAAGATGAGTTCAAGCAACGAAATTCTCGCCATTGGTACTGACACAAAACCGTCCGTTCTTTTCCACAACGAATATACAACATGGAAGGGCCAGTTTATGGATTTTATTGAACATAACGACAAATACGGTGAGATGATGAAAAACAATATTCTTAAAGGTGATACCGTGTTTGAAAAGATTATCGAGGTTGTTCCTGATAATAACCCGCCAATAGCAGAGAGAAGACCAAAGCTTCCTTCCGAACTCACTGCTGAAGAGAAAGAGCATGCGAAAGCTAACAGGGACGCCAAATACTACCTTAAACAAGGTCTCTGTGCGGAGATCTACTCCAAGATTAACAGTCTGACCTCCGCTAAAGCCATCTGGGATGAGGTCGGGCAACAAATGGAGGGAACCGAACAGGGTCCCTTTATTAAGGAAACGCATCTTGTGAACACATTAAAGAATTCTGAGCCCGAGACAGAGAACTCCTTCAAGACACCTACAGTCGCTTCTGCCGAATATTGGATGAGATGAGAAATCACGGTGTCATCAGATCCGACTTGGACATTAATGTCAACTGGATTAATGCTCTCGTTCCGGAATGGCAGGAGCATGTGAGACTGTATAAACATGTTAACCGTAATCTGAAGGCAGTTTCTCACCATTCCATCTATGAAGACCTGAATCAATTTCAGGATGAAGTTTTGTCGAGGGCTCCTGTTAAACAAACTCTTGACCTCATAGCTCTCGTTGCTAAAAGAAAAACCCGAGACTACTCCAGAGCTGCCAAGGGTAAACAAGTTGCTGTTGAATCAGACAATTCTGAAGGGGAGCTTAAGCCTATGATATGGAGGCAGTAATGAAAACCATGTCTATTATATCCCGGGCTTATCAAAACGGGTTCGGCAAGACAAACAACAAACAGATGTTCACATCGGGTTCAAGTAGAAAGGAAGTGTTTACTAAGGAAAAGAAGGAGCATGAGAAGCCGGAGGAAGCTAAGGAAGAAGAGAAAAAGTGATATAACTGTGGTAGGACTGGGCATTACATCAAAGACTGTCGGAAACCAAAGAAAAAATGCCGACTACTAGCAAGCTAAGCTGAGGTTCATGAGGAAGAAGGCTAGCGGGAAAGCGATGATGGTGAAGGAAGAGCAGAGTAATACCAATAATTCAGACGAGGATGATTCGACCTAAGCACACTTCTGCTTGATGGTTCAAGATACAGGTTCCTCAAGTTGTAGTGATGATGATGAAGCTGATAATGATGATGAGTTCGAGGACGCTCAGAATGAGGAAGAGGCTGCCCGCGGAAAGGTTAGTATTAAACATGCTCAAACGTTAGTTGATCACATTCAACGACAAAATAGGAAAATCACTAAATTAGAAATTGAACTCAGAAACCAACCGCAATCTAATTTAGGTGAACTTCAACAAATAATAACTATTAAAGAAACTGAATTAATCACTTTAAGAAACGAAAATAAAGTAATTGTTTACGATCTCAAAGAAGCCAAAATATCCGTAGAAGAAGACTTTAAGTTCCTGCAAAAAGAGAGATGTCAACTACACTCTAAAATCAAAAGTCTTAAAGATTTGTTAATCAAATGAGACCAAACCGCACAAACCATTTTCATAAACAAACCTAAAGAAGAGAAATTTTCCCAATGTACATACGAAGGTCTAGGTTTTGTTAATCTACACATAAGTGATAAGATTACTGCTAAACAACTGTACGATTTTGAAAGCATGAATGTAGGATTAACGGCAAAAATGTTATTTGTGGGGCAAGCCGAAGAACTTGAGGAAGAAGAGTTCAAAAGACGTACCTCAACCAAAGCTTCAACATCATAAAACTACAAAAGTTTGAATTGATCGTATGAAACAAATGAACTTGTACCACTTATCTCTAACGATCACTTTCAAAGTTACTTGCAATCGGAAATGGAATCAATGCCAAAATTTTCTACTACTCAAACAAAACCGCGTGTGTATATTCCTCACATGGAATTACAATGCCGATTTAAGTTGGTTGAAAGTGAACTGTTCAATAAATCAATCAACCATGAGTTAGAAGTTGTGACTTTATATGATAAAATTGGTGAACTTGAATCTGAATACACCCATTTACAAAATTCCGCTGCATTAAGCACGTCTGATACAAACACCTTCCACGTGCATACAAACGAGTGTTTTTCATTTTCTGATTCCAGCACCATCGACATCACCGATGAATTGTCCCAAACTAAATCTAGATTAGAAGGGGCAAACGAAAGAATAGAATTGCTGATAAGATTGAACCATGAAGTAACATTTGATTTAGCCAACTCAAAAGAGAGATGCAGAGAATACAGAGGGGAGTGTATTAATCTTGAAACCGAACTTTTCAAACTTCAATCAAAACTCAATTCATTTGACATCGAAATTTTCAAGACTCACACACCTGAATCAACCGCACTCAAAGGAAAGGTTATGATTAGTGAACCAAGTACATCCACATCTCCCCGGTCAAAAGCACGACGAACCAAACAATGCACAACAAAACCCCGCAAACAATATACCAAAGATGATATGTTAGCGTGTTCTTCATCTAACGTATGTATGCATCTAGGTACAAGCGTGAAGGGGCTGAAGAAGCAAGTGCTAGGCTGGAGGAAGAAGAAACAAGAGAAGGCTGTTGAAGGAAGCCAAGATGAAAAATTAGTTTATCCTGCTAATTTTTCTAACAAACAAATTTACTATTCTGTAATGATTTGACTATTTTACGTATTAATCCTGTTATAACTCCTGTTAATTCCGTTAAACCTGAAATGTTTTGCATGAGTGATGGTTGCATCGAAGGATATTGCTTCTATCATTGTGCGTATGACCAAGGTCGCAAGAACCGTGGGATTAAACCGGATCCATCATATAGGCCATTCGATCACTTCATGAACAAGCTTCCTTCATAAATCAAAAAGATTACAAGATAACCTACTGGCGAAAGAAACGCTCAAGCGGAGTATGATTCCAATCAACTGACACGCCTTCATCAAAATTGAGTAACTCACAATCACAGTTTTCCAATAAACAAAATTTTCACAAATAATTGGATTCCAGATCTTCTATACCACAACAATTGGAATCACGCCAATGAAGAAGCCGTGAGGAATCATCCTCATCAAACCAATCAGAGAGCTAAACCCAAGCAAGCTCAGATTCCACTACGACATTACCAATCGATCAATCACTCGAACCCCAAAGTCCAACACATTGTTCCACCTCCATCCGAATCATGGAATGGAAAATCGAGAGCCAAACCAAAAGGATTTCAATTCATCCAAGATTACGTGTCTCTCTTGAAAGGCTTCAAACGTGTTGTGATTGAGAATCCGATAGGTGCACTCATACCCAACGAAACCAAAGTGCACAAAACCCCATCACCAACCCAACCTCCATCTACAAAACAGATGTGGTTATCAAAACAACATAATCAATAATATATAAAAACATAGAATCTGTTGTATGTGCTAACATGCAAGGACCCAGCTCAAACTGGGTACCTAAACTTTTGTTATTTTCTATGTGCAGGCTGCTAGAAGATGGTACATGGACTCCGGATGTACAAAACATATGACCAAGGAAAGGGGTCTTCTCACGAACATTGTCCCAATTACTCGGGAAACGTTTGGTTTGGGAATGACCAAGTAGCACCAATAATGGGAACAAGAGACATCATAAAAGAAAATATAAAAATAAGAAACGTATCATATGTGGAAGGGTTGGGTCACAATCTGTTTAGCATCTGTCAGTTTTGTGACAAAGGGCTATAAGTAAATTCCAAAGCCAAGACGTGCTCTATTTGAATACAAACTGGTGACTGGATCTAGAAGGTCAAATCTCTACACAATTGACCTAGACAACCTGGCCTCCAAATAGTCAGTATGCTTGCTGTCCAAAGCCTCATTGGAGCTCACCTGGATGTGACACAGAAAACTGTCTCACCTGAACTTCAAAAACATCAACAAACTTGTTCGAGGTGATTTAGTTCGTGGCATACCCAAGCTAAAATTTGAAAAGGAACACCTGTGTGAACATTGTGAGAAGGGCAAGATGAAAAGAGCTTCACACAAAGTCAAACAAGTATCTAGCTCCACAGCTCCTCTCCAGTTACTTCACCTGGATCTGTGTGGGCCGATGAGAGTACAGTCGAGAAATGGGAAGAAGTATGTCCTTGTGATAGTTGATGACTACTCAAGATATACTTGGGTCAAGTTCTTGAGAAAAAAGGATGAAGCTCCATTAATTATCATTTCTTTCCTCAAGCAAGTGCAGAATCAGTCACAAGAAAAAGTTGGTACTATCAAAACCGACAATGACACTGAATTCAAGAACAATATCTTGGATTCCTATCTTGACTCCATGGGGATCATGCATCAATTTTTAGCAGCATACAGACCTGAACAAAATGGTGTTGTAGAACGAAGAAATCGAACCCTGGTTGAAGTGGCTCGAACCATGCTGTCATATGCTGATCTACCACCTTCCTATTGGGCACAAGCTGTCAACACAACATGCTATACTAAAAACAAATCAATTCTTCACCGACGCTTTAATAAAATTCCTTATGAACTTGCAAACGGCATAGTTCCTAATATCAAATACTTTCATGTATTCGGTAATAGATGCTTTGTCCTAAATGAGAAATCTAACCTTAGAAATTTTGACTCAAAAGGAGATGAGGGGATTTTCCTTGGTTACTCTCAAGAGTCAAAAGCTTTTCATGTGTTAAATAAACAAACAAATGTTGTTGTTGAAAGTATAAATGTGACTTTTGGTGACACACTCATAACTACCTAATGTGACTTTTGATGACACACTCATAACTACCTCTTTTATCATAAGAGTCACCGGCAATCGTTTCTGAACACGTCCGTTCAGAACCGGGTCTTAATAGAAAAGAAACAAATGAGCTTAATCCAAAAGAGTCTTCTAACTTAAAATATATATTTCATTTCTTAGATGATGATTCTAGATCTAATCTTGTACCTAATGACAGGACTAAAGTTGTTGCCCAAGAATCTCTTGAAATCTCACAGCAAACTACAACTGTGTCCACATCGCGACCAGTTAACTCAGCTGTTGATCCATTTCCAATTTTTGGTGAGACATTCACAACATATAATTCACCCATCAGCACTGAAGAAGAAGCTGATACTGAGGTTTATTATGAACCGACTCCTCAGTTTGATCCAGAATCAGAAGCTCTAGAAGAGGAAACATCCATACAACAACGGTTGGATGAGTTCTTTCCTCAAACAAACGACCCTCTAATAAATGACACTCCTACTCCCCGTGTTACCAAATGGACTAATGCACATCCCGAGACTCAAATCATTGGCAATCGAGACACGGGCGTTCAAACTCGATCTGCAACAGCCAATTAGTGTAACACCGCATTCGCAAAACAACGAATTTAGTAAAAATTACGTCTTTAATACGTGTGGGTCCTTTTGAAAATCATAAATCATTAGACTATGCAGCGGAAATTAATTTCAAAAGTTACCATCAGGCTTTTACCATTCATAAAGCTAAAACAACTCATTTGGTGTTACCTACACACCAACCGACCATAATTAATACATTACAACACACAAAAAGTGTTCCTTCCCAAAAGTATGTACACCCAGCAACAGGTAAGCCACCTCACCGGGCCGCCTAATCTTTACCTGTAAAAAATGGTCAACGAAGCAACATTAGCTATACAAAATAGCTAGTGAGTACTAACTTATCACAAGCATCAATAAAGCGAGTCACATAACACATGAATAAGCATTCAATGCTATCCTATCATATTGCGGTGTGCTAACGTGATCTGTAAGAGTTGTATCTTGCAGGATAGCTAGTCCTGCTCAACAACTCAAACCAGGGGATCAGACACAACCAACCATGCTGGTGGGGGAGCATATAGCAGTCCACCAAACATCGTTACAAAGTCATAAGCAGCATTGGGCCCGAAAGCCCCATCTTTGTCAAGGAACGGTGGTCCTGCAGAACCTAGACTCGGTATGGGCCCCCGAGTCCCCGTTGATCCCAATTTCAACTCGAAGGTCCCATGGAATCCAGCTACAACCGGCTGACCTCAACCAACTAGTGGGATATAGGTACAACCGGCTGATCTTAATCCACTAGAAGCAGTCTGCGGACAATTCACACACACATACATATGATCCAATTAGGATCCATCAATCTGCATGCATAATCATAAATTCAATAAGGTAGATCCAATCTGGATCCCATAACATACATATCACCAAGTTTAACTAGGCGGCTCCAATTTGGATCCGTTGGTATGCACTTAACATATGATCTACAAGTATTAAGCATGACACATCACATTAAAACAACATGATAAGGCTTATACCTTCATTCTTAAGTATACCTACAATAGAAATTACAACATACACCACACTATCATACTTAACAAATCAAATCAGTCAATTAGCAAGCAAGTCTCCCTCTATTGAGACTCATGAAAGTCGGTACTCACCTGAGGAGCTTATAATAAACAGATACTTTGCTCCGGTTCAGCTAACGCGACAAATTCACCTAAAACATCATTACTTACGTTAAGCATTTACACACGCGAGGCACTATCACTAGAACAAGAGTAGGAACCCCTAAAGGCACCTTAGATCAACATACAAGACCACATTAACCTTTTACACATAACAACACAGAAGTTAAACAATCTGTGAACTGTTACTGAAAAACACCCATTACGGCCTCAAGCACTAATGCTTGCGCCCGTAAGGGCAGTTGCTTGCCCCCGCAAGCACCATTCGAAGTCACTTCGAACCACCAATTCGAAGCCTCACTTACGGCCGCAAAGATTGGTCTTTGCGCCTGCAAACATGATCCAAAGGCAATTCGAAACCACCCTTTGAACCATCAATGTGAAGCAATGCTTACGGCCGCAAGGGCACTTCCTTGCGCCCGCAAGCACCCTTCGAATTGCCCATTCGAAGCCTCTTGCTGCCGCAAGGATAGAGACTTGCACCCGCAAGCAAACCTGTTTCAGAACAGGTCGGCTACAGCCCCCTGTTTCGACTGTTTTCTCTCCAAGCTTTACCAAACGAGTTTCTAAATGATTTTCAGTGTTTATACTTGATAGGGAACATCCAAATGAGTCTAAAAACATTCTTTCCATCAATTCTAACAACTTACACAAGATTTGAGATCAAATTTAGTCATTTGACCCATTTGAATCAATTTTCATAAACTTGATCAAAATCACTATTTCAAGCTTTGTTTGATGTTCCAATCCATCCACAAGAGTTGTAGGAACTGATTGGAGCATCTATTTTGATTCTTTGAGTTAAATTAAGCTTAACCCATTTCTTGACTTAAACACCCAAGAACATGGAAGAACTTGTACTTACTTGACAAAGTGAAGAAAATGAAGATGAAGATGATAAGAGTCTTGGTTTGCTACTGGAATTCAATCTTGTACAATCTTTTCTTCAAGAACTCAAGAACAATAGAGAGAGTTGTGAGTTGTCTGTGTTTGAGTTTCAAACATGAAACGTAGGTGTATAAAGGCTAAACCGCCTTTGGGTTTAAACCTATCCACAAGAGGTATTTTGTTCCCCTTTTCAACTTACAACTTAACCCTCATTTACCTGTTTCAACTAACGAGGATATTTTCGGAATCCTTACTTAAAACCATCCGCTAAATATTTATATTATTTACATTACTACTACTTTCATAATTACAAATTACAATGAAAACAACATACTTTATTATTAATTTACTTAATTTACATACACGTGTCAATCATATACAACTAGGCCCAATTCGAGGATGTTACAAATAACATGCATGACTAACCTCCATATAATCACTCATTTTCATTTTCAACTTTCTTCAAATATAAATTATAAATTACAACTAATATTTAAAAAGTAGAAATATAAATTATACATTAATAAAATAAAATACAAATACAAACTTTAAAATCCTACAACAATAAACAAACATAAATAAAAAATACAAACTTAAATCGTTACAAATACAAATTCAAATAAAATTAAGTGTGAAAAGGAACCGGTTGTTGCCAAATATGTTTTACGAGATCGCTTCGAAGATTAAAATGCGTATCTCTGTTGCATATATCTCTAACGTTATGGACCTACAATGTGAGTCTCTCATCAACAGAACGTTGTGAGTTAACATCAGGAATTTCTAGACCTTCTTCCACGTGGCTTATTGCGTACCCTTGATTTTCAATATTCATATTATGCAAAATTATGCAAGTATACATAATTATTCTTAATTTGTTTATGGTAAAAGGTCTAGCCGGGTTTTTAACTATTGACCACCTAGCTTTAAGAACACCGAACGCTCGCTCGACATCCTTTCTTGTACTTTTTTAAATTTCCTTCTCTTGTCGTCTTGAGGACACGTAAAACTCTTTATAAACCCTCAGTGAGGTAATACCCCCTTTTATAAGTCAGTCCATTAACTTCAAAGGGAGCTTCGGGGGCGGTGTCATTCATGATGTCGTGAATAATGGTGATTGGTTAAAAACGATGATGTAGTTGTTCGAAACCGCAACACCAAATAACGCATGCCAAATCCACAAATCATATGAAGAGACGGCCTCAAGCATTATTGTTGGGTGTCCGTGATCGCCTCTTGTATATTGCCCCTTTCCATGTATTCAAACAATTTTTCCACGCCCAATGCATACAATCAAGGCTTGCAAGCATATCGAGAAACCCATGAATCTCAGCCTGTTTGGCATATAAACGTTGTATGTCATCGTATGTTGGTTTCCTCAAGTATTTCTCCGAGTAGAAATCAAAAGCACATTTACGAAAGTTATCTAAACAATCTGGCTACAGTTTTTTCAACTATCTGTAAATAGTCATCCAAAGCGTCAGGGGAGCTGTCATATGCTAATTGTCGTATGGCAGCAGTCCATTTTTTAATAATAGTAAAACCAAGCACTCCCCTAGCATCCGCTAGTTGTAAAAAATATTTAAAGTGCTCGGAAACATGTTCTTGAGAGTACGTGGATATACCTTCTATGATCCTCAAAAGACCGCTTTTCGCATTCGAAATCTTCGTTTGAACATCTCATGAGTATAAGTCGGAGTCTCGTTAAAATAGTCTTTCATCAAATGTTTGAATGAGGATGTTATATATATATATATATATGTGTGTGTGTGTGTGTGTGTGTGTGTGTGTGGTCCATATGGATGAGAAAGTATGCGTAGAGATGTTTGAATGAGGATGTTTGATATATATATATATATATATATATATATATATATATATGTGTGTGTGTGTGTGAGTGTGTGTGTGTGTGTGTATTTATATAGAT
>JAUEJL010122287.1:0-11784 GCA_032274825.1 Drosophyllum lusitanicum | reverse complement strand
ATTAACCTTTGTGAATTAACAACAACGGCTGCTTTCTTCTTCTTCTTTTGAAATCCGAGAGCAGAAAGAGAAGTGAGAGAAGTGTGTGTTTTTGCTAGCTTTGACTTTTCTTCATAAGTCAAATTATACACATGCATACATATATATTTGACTATCGAGAGGCGGTTGCCTCTGGATTAAGTCTTCTCCTTTCTTTTAATTACTAATACATATACATATATTCAACATACGCGTACACACAAATACACATACTTGACACGCTTAAAACACACAACATATATTCACATAACATTAATATCTCAATTAAATTTAACAAGTACTTGCAAATAAAATACTCTCCTACTACACTAACTACGTACACGTACATACTTCTTACAACTAGGCCCAAGTTGAGGATGTTACAAACACCATCTTCAATTATGTCTATCCAAATTAAACCAAAAAAGATAGACAGAAACATCAAAAAACAAGCTTCTCTATGATACTATGTTGCTTTTGTGAAGCTAGTAGCAAAAAACAAAAATTCTGAACCCCACTAATCAGAATTCAAATCGAAACCCTACAATTCAAAATTCAAATCGAAACCCCACATTTCAAAATCCAACAGAAACCCCACAATTCAGACACTTAAAAAATGTAATTTAAAGAGTAAGTAGAAAGAAGTACCCAACTGATTTAGGGTCGAAGAAGCAATGAAGGTACGTGGCTGCTCAACGTGAATGTTGACGGTCCGACGCGGAGGCGTGGAGGCGGAGGCGAGTGGGGTGCTCGGTAGCGTCGAAGGAAGAGGCGGGTGGAGGTGCTCGATGCTAGCTTCGAAGGCAGAAGCGAGTGGAGCCATCGAAGGCGGAGGCGTCGAAGGCAAAGAGAAAGGCGCAATGTAGAAGGCAAAGGGAGAGTGATGGAAATTTTAAATGAACGATGGGGGATGTCAAATAGGGTTAAGTGATATTTTATCACTTATTTAAATAAGTGGAAATAAGTGAATATAATCTTAAATATTGAATTTACATAAAAAATATTTAATTATCGTGATACCACGTTCTGTCATCACGTCTGCACTTCCCTCGCTCGACATTTTTGCCGCTCGTTTAAGTGTTGACGTCTGTTGTTATTTTTTAAAATTCTTATTTCATTCGCGTTTTATAATTATTTAAATTCTTTTTATTAATGTTTAATATTTATTATTTTTTAGACCAACAAGTGTATCACACGTACATTTAATTTAGTATAGTTATATATAGTTACATAAGAACTCGTGAGTTTAAAATTGTTAAGAAAATATTATATGAAATAAAAAACACGAGAATTTGGCATTACAGCTTATTCAAAGAAGATGTATTTATAACAAAAACAAGTGTTTGATTTGAATTCATACGGCGCATCGCATGGGGTATCAAAAACCCGTTTGAATCAAACGTTTTATAGTTAAATGTATTATTCATATTAGAATTATAACTATAAATGAAATGAATTAACTTTTAAAACATTGTAAATAATGATTGTCATATAATATCGAATTTAAAGTTAATACTTAAAAAGTATTTTGAATGAATAGGTCAATATCAAACATGACCACTCCTAGTCAACATGGTTATATATGATCACACACGTTCAATAACAATTAATTTGGTCATCCGTTATCGTGGTGTGTTAAAATCAAATATATCGTAGTCCAATATTAAAAAAAGAGCAACTCAATGTCAATTAAATGAAACTTGATTAGGTTGGAACAAATCGGTCAAAGTGGGACATTATCATTGTTCAACCATCGCCACTCAAAATTGTACTTGCTCAGTACACACTTGGTTAAATGAAGTAAAACAGTAATCATAGTAGTATAATCATACTCGAGCATTTACACTTATATATAGTTGAAAGGTCAATAATAGTATAACATGTTCGTAAGTTATTCAAAATCATGATTAATCGAAAGTTACTCATAGTCATATTTCATCATTTTATAGCGAATATGAAACATGTCGTTCTATTGAGATCAGAGTTGTTGATATAAGTTAATCATAATACAATATTCTAAGTCAAGGTCAATCACAAACATACTCAACTGAAATTGGTTAAAAGATGTCCATCATAGTGATCACCTTGGTTAAAAGATGTCCATCATAGTGATCACCTTGGTTAACCACTATAAAATTTTTTATATTTTGTCGACAAAATTTGTGTGATCACTTTCCGTCAAAAAATAAATTACAACTTTCTACATATTTCATAAAGACCGCTTTTACACGAAAATCTGACGTTTTACAATTAGCTACTCTACTATCGGAATTTTGTAGGAATCCTGTCGGGATGATTTTATATTTTCTAACAAATTTCCTACGGATCAATATTTGTCAAAAACTTATCGGAAATCATTTGTAAATTTATCGTTTAATTGGCTATTCCACCCTAGGAAATTCACCCGAAGGATTATATATTTTTTCGACGCATTTACATGTCACTATTTGTCGGATATCCGCATAAAATCCGTTGGAAATCCATCATTACATAATTAGCTACACATTTCTCGGAATTTCATCAAAATTCTATCGGAATTACATAATTAGCTACAGAAAATTCTCCCCAGAAATTCATCGGAAATCCGTCGTTATATACTTAGCTACTCTACCCCTGGAATTTCGTCACAAGTCCGTCGGAATTTTCCGACGAATTTCCTACGGATCACACTTTGTCAAAAAATCAGTCGGAAATCCATCGGAAATATGTCGTTATATAGTTAACTACGCCATCCTCAGAATTTCGTCGGAAATCCCTTAGAAAATTTTAAAATTTTCCAATGAATTTGCTACAAACCACTATTTTTCGGAAATATGTCGGAAATCCATCGTTATATACTTAGCTATACTAGCCTCGGAATTTTGTTAGAAATCTGTTGGAACTATCGACGGATTTCCTACGGGTCACAATTTGTCGGAAAATATTCAGAAATCCATCGGAAATTAGTCGAAAATCCATCGTTATATACTTAGGTATGCTATCCTCGGAATTTAGTCATAAATCCGTTAGAAATTTTTAATATTTTCTAATAAATTTTCTACAGACCACTGTTTGTCGGGAATCCATCGGAAATCCAGTGGTAATCCGTCGTTATAATTTAAGCCACTCCATCGTCAGAATTTCATCGGAAATCCCTCGATTCGGAAATATCAGTCGGAAAAAGACCTTTTTCTAGTAGTGGTCGGAGTCAGTCAACAAATGGTATTTCCATCGTATTTCTTTCTCTAATAATGGGCCTTTATTGTCTCACTTCTTATTTGCCGATGACGTGATTTTTCTTGAAAAGTGGACTACATCAAATGTGGTAAATCTTACTAGGATTTTACACTACTTCCATCTTGCATTAGGACTTGAGGTAAACTTTTCTAAAAGTAAAGCTTTTGGTCTTGGTGTACATGATAATGATGTTCAAAGTTTAGCATCTTTTTTAAAGTGTGATCATCCAAAAAACCATTTTCCTATCTTGGTGTCACCGTTGATGCGAATATGAGATTAGCGAAAAATTGGAAACCGGTTATTGATAACGTTAGTTCAAAATTATTAAACTAGAAAGCCAAATATTCTTTCTTTCGGGGGTAGGGTCACTTTATGTAAATCGGTGTTAGGAAGCATACCGTTATATTTCCTATCTCTTTTAAGGCGCCCTTAAATGTCATTGATTCCATAGAAAAAATTCGTAGAGGATTTACTTGGGGCGTTTCAGAAAATGGTAACTCCAAGATATGGTGGTGGATAATCAAGGTGGAAAAAAAACAAATTCGCCAAAGAATTTGGGAGAATTGGGTATTGGTTCCTTGAAAGCTATAAATTTAGCTCTTCTCATCAAATGGTGGTGGATAATCAAGGTGGAAAAGAATGTGTTGTTGTGTAAGGTGATTAAATCTCTTTAGAATGTCACGGGTTGGGATTCTAAATCTATTGCTAATCCTAGATTTAATGGAGCTTGTGTAAATATTGCAAAAATATGTTCTCGTTCAAAGTTTAATCTAAATGCGGATGATATGTTTACTAGAGTAGTTGTAAAAGGAGATCAAACAAAATATTGGGATGGTAGATGGATTGGCTCTACTCCTAAAAAAATTTAATTCCCGATTTATATGCCATGGAAGTTGAAAAAATGTGTGTCGTTGCTAATCGTATTCTACGTGCTTCAACTAATGGTGTGACTTGGAATTGGGCCTAGGTCAGTGATACATGCATTGAGGTTTTTTCAAGGCAGTTAGAAGAGCTAAAAAACATCCTCATTACATTTCGTTCAACAATGAGGAAGATCGGTGGCGTTGGGAAGGTGATCTAAACGGTATATTTTCCTTTTCATCTTGAGACAGATTAATGACAATCTGTCAAATTCCCCATTTGCAGGTATGTGCTTTTGGAACAAATGACTCCCTCCCCGTGTTAATTGTTTCATTAGGAGGCTTTTACTAAATCGCATTCCTACTAAACCAAATTATGTTCGAGGGGAATTGTGTTGCCATCATATTTTTGCATCATTTGCGGAGATGAAATGGAGACTATTCATCATCTTTTTGTTTCATGAACAGGTGTTAAAGAAGTGTGGTTGTGGCTATGGATTTGGTGTAATACAAATATTGGTGAGTTCATGTTTGGGAGATAACCATTTCAACCTAATGATCAAATTTATCTATTGAAATACATAGGATTTGATTATAACAAAACCATACATTCAGTAAGACTAAGAATGAATTTGAACATGTATTGTTTAGATTCTGACTTAAAAGTTACTAAGCATAGAGTATTAGTCGAAGACCTGTCAAGTACTAAGTATCAGCCGGAAGCCAACATCTAAGATTAGCTAAGGAGAAGATAGTGTAAAAGACTATCAACTCAGCATCTGAAAGTTATCAACTAAGTAAACCTCTTTCAACACTTAGTCTTATTTTGATAAACTCATCACTCTAAATGATCAGTTGAACTACTCTGATCAACTAATCATCTAGGTTGATAGGCTTATATTCAATTCCTTTAGCCTTAACAGTTTGATCAGCTGAGCATTATATTATCAGTTGAGCTACTGAGCAATCAAAACTTAGGCTAAGCACTCTGCTATCAGCTTAGCACTCTGCTATCAGCTAAGCACCTAGTGATCTACTGAGCAATCAAAACTTAGGCTAATAAGCTCTCTTTTGTTAGTTTAGTACATTTTGATTAGCGGAGTCGCGATTTAAGCCCTAATTGTTTATCAGTGTACTCTACTTTTGTAATGTAACTGTTTTATATCAAAGGCAAAATATGTGTTGTTCTAAAGTATGGCTGGCAACTACATCTTTGGTAAATTGAAATGTGAAGAAGCATAGTTGTTGATTAAAGTTCAAGCATTGAAAGAGAAGTTTACATTTTCAAAGCAAAAAGGTATGGTAAATAATATTATTATATAGTTAGTGGGTTGCCCTTTTTCAGAAAAGTAACTTTATTTTATTCAAACCCAAATAAAATAACATTACTTTTCACACACTTACTTTATTATTAAAATATTATTTTCCTTATACCACCTTGTCTCCCAACATCTTTTTCAACCGTGTGTCAAGCTTCCATATATATATATATGAATGCATTCTCAACATGCAAATTACAACAATACACTCAACTGAAATCTGTCTCGAAGAACAAGCTTCTAGCTTTTAAGCAAAACAAGTTTTAGAGTTAGCATTAGTGTAGAAAACTTATCCATGTGTTGAACCTCTTAGAGATTATTTGTCTTAGAGAAGTTTGTCTATATGTTAGACGTTTTAATTGTCACCTTTTATTGTATTTAAAATTTTCGCTTCCTTGTACATGTAATTCTTGATTTATATCAATAAGAGTTATATTAAAAGTATTGGTGTGTACATTTAAATTTAAAAAGTTTAAGTTTGTATTCAACCCCTCCTTCTACAAACATTTGTTATTGTGTACTTAATCAGAGACTAACAGTTCAGTTGTATTAATCAACTGATATTTGAGGTATTGGACAAAGGAGATACTAGTAAAAAGAAGACATTTTTAGAAGCGTCATTGGTTAGTGTACTTTGGTTCTTTTAGAAAGCATGTAATGATGTGGTGTTCAGTCAAAAAAGGTTCATGGCAACCACGGTTGTAGTTAAAGTTCAAGCATCTGGGTCAAATATAGGGGTAAATGTAATTTGTTAAATTGGTCTATGTGTTGTTGCAATCCGTTAGCTTTATTTTAATTATTTTGAACATTAGTGCTTAGCATATTGCTAGAGTTCATTTTAATATAATTTGGTGCTATGGTAATGGGTGATGACCATGTCGAAACTCCTCGTCTAAAGTATCCCTTCGTTGTTAAAAAAAGAAAATGAAACCCGTGACATGGTACTTTTCACCAAAAGAACGAAATTGAAAACCTTTCAACGATTTCTTTGGATTTTTGGAACTTTGAATTCGTAAGTGATTGCATCAATGGAAATCCTGGCTTCGAATGTTTAAATCAACAAAAAGCCAATCAACATGTCAAGCGGTATAATTCAATAATATTAATCTGGAACCGGTGGCATTAATTGAAATTGAGGTTTCCAAGTTTGTATCGTAGCTGTAGAGACGTGTGAAATTTGAAACGACGCTAAGAACAGGGAAAGTGGGAAGCCGAGGAAGAGCTAGTACCTGGTCCCCTTCTTAACCATGTTTTATAGGCTAATTATGCAATAGAGATACATTAAAAAAGTGCGTTAAAATTTTTAAGCTCTAAGCGATTGCCTTGGTAGCATAGACCAGGGCCGGCCCGACTAACAGCTTGTTCTTTCCATTATCCCCTCTATTCTTTTACAATATTTATCTATGCAACTTTTTTTATTGATATTAAATGTTTAATTCTAATAAGAATGTTTTTATCAATGTTGTTTTCTATTTGGAGAGATTAACGAATAAAGCATATGTACGTTTGTTGTATCAACTGCACAAAAATCGTAGAGAAAATTCATACGAATATGAAATATATGTTTATGAGGGGTTATAACCTTTCAAGTTTCAACTTTCATATTTTCAATTTTTATTTTCCAAGCAGTGATGAGGATATTAGGGATTTGTTTCTTACTTCTTTTCTCATGATCATTCTTCATGCTTTCAACTTGGCCACCAAAAGATGGAGTCATGCCTTATATTTTTTATACTATTATATTAAGCATATAACACTTTCTCTCCTTTAAAATTAAAAATTCTTATTTTTTCAATCAAAACTAAATCTTCATCCTTAATTTTATTTACATTAATCTCATTTATCAATTTATTAAACCTTTCTCTCTTTCTCTTCTTTAACAAATAAATTCTTTGATTACGAAGATTTATAATTTATCTTTTCTCAAAAAACATACATATCAATATTTTTAGTGTCTACACTAATATTACGTTCTTGGCTAACATGAAAAGGTTATAAGTTTTAAATGGTATTTATGATCTTCAAGTTTAACATATAATATTAGTATTATTTGTACTATCTCATTGTTTTTAAATAAAAGTGCATAAACAATATTATCACACTATTAAATTAAAACTTTCATATAACATAAATCTGATAAATAATACTACTTAAATTATTCAAATTTATTGTAACAGTTAGACTTCATTCGTAAGAATCATTGTCTCCTCCGTTCTCGTCACTACAAGTATTCACCATCGATCATCCTTATTTGATCGTCATCGCCACATTATTGCGCAAGTCCCCTAATATAATAATAATTGATGTTCAAATTGTTTATTCTCTTTCATGTATGAAAATTTTAACTATATCTAATAATTTTCTCTTTTGTTTTGAAAATTTAATTAGTTGAGCTTAAAATAGAGTTCTGGAAAGTCTTTAAGGGAGAGGTTTTCTTTATAAAGAATTTGGTCACCTGCTTTACGTTACTTTACTTTTTTCCTCTTCCTTTTATATTTGTGATAAAGGGATTATAAGATATATGTTTTTAACAACAAATATCATAGATGTTTTTACTTGCATAAGTTATTTTCCCTTGTGTCAAATACTAAATTCTTGGGTATTTCAGAACTTGTTACCAATTTTGACATTAAAACTGAAAACTTTATTGCTAATTGCCTAATTGAGTACTTGCTTATTATTAATTCCTTTTTTTTAATGACAGAAGATTTTATTAATAAATAAAGTCTCTAGCAAGACGCTAGATCAAAAGGAACAAACAAAAGAAGAAAAGCTATAAAAGAGACTCCAATTTTGGGTTACAACACCAATTAATTTATAAGAGCTTTCTCCCCAATTTTCTTTTGACATTTAGCCAAAATAAAGACATACTTTAAATTTAACATAATAGAGAAATAAAAGACACCGACTTATTGTTAAATTTTTTGTTATTTCTGTAGTCCCAAAGCACCCAGCAAAAGCAGAAAATCACCATGCTAAAAGCTTGAAGTTGTTACCCTTCGAAGCCGAGAATCGAACCCCAATGGAGTAGATCATAAATCGAAGTTGGAATCACTAAATCAATACACCACCATCTGCTTATTTCTTTAATAAGGAGAGAAGAAGTGATCTTCTCTTTCTTGTTCATAGCCACAAAAAACGCAGCAAGAATTATCAATATGAATACCCCTTTTAAGCAAATTTCATCTAGTTGGTAGTCTCCTATGCATCAGCTTCCATACCATGATATTCACTTTTGAAGGTACAAATCTCAACCAAATCGTTTGAAGACCATGAGAGGAAAAAAGAGAGGAATCATCAATCAACAATCTCAAAGAAGTAACCGTAACCCGCGCCCCCCCCCCCCGGGCAATGAATGAAGATTCCAAGACCAGGCAAAAGAGCCGTTAGAGCTGTGAATCTCCCTTCTGACAAACATAGTACTAAGATCAATGTACGTTGTAACGAGCCAGCCACCTCATTATACCTTTTTTCTTTTTCTTTTCAACCAATCATATGTGAGATATATAATTTTGTGTGGGTCCAGTAATGGTTTTCATGGGGATGATTGATGGTCATTATGGGTATGATGATTGTGGATAGTTAGTGATGAGTTAGTGATTCTAAGTTCTAACGTGATAATAGTTATGGTTGCGGATGCTCTAGTAACCAAGCCTTTAGCCAGTAGTTGCTACCTTTACTTGGTCTATTATATATAGAAGATAGAAGCAAAGCACTATTTTGCCGCACCTTTGCCTTACAACTCGATCTCCCATATGGTAGGCGTTGGCACCTCTTTGGCTCTTTCGACGAAAGAAGTTAATATAATGTTAAATATAAAAAGTTATCAAATGATATTTGACCTAGAGAAACATGGTATCTAAAGTGTATATCAGAGTCTTGGGTTCAAGTTCTCTTATGAACAAAATGTAGGTTTAGAAGTGATTTTGTGGGGTGTCTCTTGTTGTAAAAAATAAGTAAATTAATAAAAAGTTAACACCTCATAATTCAACGTGTTGGGAAATTGGGAGTCTCTTTCGATCGATGGAGAATATAATAATGAATAAATGGTGTAAATGCAAGTACCCTCGCTTGGATTTTCTATTACTTTCATCCAAAGTCAATTGACCAAATCAATTGCTTGCGCCTGCCTTCATGAAAGTTGATCTTCTTCCAGATCTTTCGTACAGGTTTTTAAATTGGGCAATATAATATATATATTGAAAAGTTTATTTCAGAATCATTTTTATTGCGAGAATCATTCTTAGCCGTCTAATTCTCCTTTTTTCAATTGGCCGGATTACCCACCAATGAATTCCTTACATGCATCTTGTCACACCAAATAAGAGAAAAAAGTGTAAGAGGGATAAGAGGTAATGTGTAAATGACATGTGTCATTATTAATAAAAGGGTATCATGGGTATTTTATAATTATAATTCACTATTAATTAATTATTTTTTTCTTAAATAATGCTTACCACCTAACTGTTTCTCTTTCATCTAAATCAAAACTAAAATCCCCCGTATACCTAAACCACTACTACTGCCTTAAGTGCCATCCACCAAGTTTCTGCCGCCACCACCAAATCCCCGTCGCCGATGGCTGAGTTTACCGGTGCCGCCATCCAAGGTTACCCCTGCTACCGTCCCAGTCCACCGGTACCCCTTGTTATTTCAAAATCCTCTTGCATAAATAAACAACTTCTTTAACCTTGTGAGTTGTGACCAAGCCGCCACCCCTATGGTCATTAGAACCACCGCCGAGCCATGGTAGTCGACGACCGGTAACCCTAAAACAACAGTAAACATTATCCCTCATACTACACTCATCCACTGCCCCTCAGGCCATGGCCCGCCGGTGACCATCGGTGCTTCTGTTGTTGGAAAGTTAGGGCCGTCTGCCCTCTTAAAATCAAGGTTCAAATCACGTAAACCACTATATCGCCGTCTCCCTTTGTAGTCTGCCACGTTCATTCTGATTGGCGACCACCCACTCATCCACCGCAAGATTTAGTCGTCGATCAAGTGGATCACTCCCGGCGTAAGCCGTTGTGGTGGGGATGGCCGGCCGACGAAAATATTCATGTGGATTTTCATCAAGTTCCAACAGAATACACATGGGTTTTCATCAAATTCATAGGTTTTCATAAGGTTCTTCGATTTCTTCAATTTTTTTAAGGAATGGATTCAAGAATCGTTTATGTTTTTTAGAGTGGTGGCATTTCGTTGAGTTTATAATGATGGTGGTGGTGGCTTTTGGCTCATAAACCGTCAATTTTTTACTATCATCAAAAACTGTGTATGTTTTTTTATTCTCCGAATCTTAGTTTGAAAAGGGTTTGTTCATCAAGAAAACAGTTTATGTTTTTTTTTATTTTTGTTCTTGTTTGTGTAATATTAGTGGTTTGTGCATGAGATAGATTGGGTATCAATTTTTTCTTTTTTTGAGGAAGCATGCATCAAAGAGTATAGTCTTCTGATGTAAAGGTAATAAAGAACATGTTCTCGTTTTGTGAATGATTGTAAGCATCAAATTCTAATTTAGTTTATATGTATCATGTTTCAAATTTGGTGTGAGTAATTTTTTTAATATGTTTGCTGGGTTAAAGATGGGTTATTCATTTCATTAATTTTCTCTTAATGACTATTTTCATCAATTTTCTCTTGATGAATATCATGTGTATCAATTTCTTCTTGTGAAAACTAGATGTGTAATATTTAAATTAGAGTGTTCGGCAATTTTTAAATTTATGCTAACTTGGTTTTTTAGGATCGTGAATTTATGAGTTGTCAGTATTTTTTTAGTTCCTAATTTACCCTTAAACAGGAATAATATCTCAGTTACTAATCACCACTTGTTAACCAAATATATCTTGTTGACTTTTGATGAGATCTAATGGCTTACAATGCCTTTTACACCTCCTCTTACAATATCCCTACCCTATATATATAGGCAAAAGTTCAAATAAGAACTGATTTTCGTATGAGAACTGCGAGAACTATTTTTAACGCCATTAATGACTCATTAATAGGGTATTTTGGTAATTTATATATTTACGCAACCGTGAATTACGTCCGGATTAGTCGTCATTAATTTGCGAGGCTTAATTTTCCTTAGATAACCCTCATTAATGCGTCATTAATGACTCATTAATAACTCATTAATGTTTCATTAATAACTCATTAATGGTTAATGACGTATTAACGAGGGTTATTTCAAGAAAATCAAGCCTCACAAATTAATGATGGTTCATCCTGAAGCAATTCACGGTTGGGTAAATATATAAATTACCAAAAAACTCCTATTAATGAGTTATTAATAGCATTAAAAACAGTTCTCGCAGTTCTCATATGAAAAACAGTTCTCGTTTAAACTTTTGCTTATATATATA
>JAUEJL010122276.1:0-11785 GCA_032274825.1 Drosophyllum lusitanicum | reverse complement strand
TTTAATCACAGGTGATTCAGTATACAATCACATGTGATTTGTAAAAACATCACATGTGAATTACAAAAATGTCACTCTGCCCAAAATTTTAAAATACAATCTGGACCATTGATGTCATTGATTCAAAGGCTAAAATTAGTCCTTTAGGACTATGAATTAAGTACGGACTATACTGAACATTCTTCTATTTTTTAAACCTTGTGTATTACACTAGCATCTAATCTAGTCATAGATTAAAACTGCGAGTATAAGTATGAAAAGTCATTAATCTAGTCTACAAGTTAAGAGAAATATTCGGTTTAACTTTGAGCTCGTATACACATATCGGTAAGACAGTCATAAACCGTATGTATATTTGGTGGTAGTCTATGCCAACAAACAAATAACCCTTTAATTCTAGCACATTAACAGTGTATAATGGTAAAGGAGTCGAATCCACGGAGACTGACTCAACTTAAATTTCTATGCAATCGAAAAGTTTAGATGATTTTTGTAACAACAATAAAATAAAATAAATGGGGGTTTGAAATTTTGATTAATTAAAACTAAAACTTGACAAATAAATAAAAATTACAATTAAGCAAGATGGTTTAAATCATTGGGAGATGAATTGGTCAATATTGGTTTCATCACATAAACTACTAGCTAGTTTATCATCAAGGAATATGTTGCAATACTTGTGTTTCAATTTAATTTGGCTATAACAATTTAAAAGCTTAAATCACCTAGATTCTTCTTAGGGAGTGTTTGGTTGGTGTCATTTGGGGGGATTTTATGGGATTGAGATTTCAAATCCCTCCAAATGTGGTGTTTGGTTTGGCAAAATGGGATGGATTTCAAATCCAAGGATTTTATAAAATCCCACAGATGAGGGATTTCTAAATCCTTTCACCCCCTTGGTATTTTGAAATCCCTCAGAGGAGGTATTCTCTACGGCGACTCTCCGGCTAATATTCCGGTGAACCATCACCGATTTCGCCGTCGCCGTCACCCGTTCGTTGTCGCTGTCGTTCGTCGTCTACCATCAGAAACCCGCCATCGATCGTCGTCCACCGTCATTCGCTTGCATCCGCCGTCGTTCGCCTTCGTTGTCGCCATCGTTCGTCGTCCACAATCAGAAACCCGGCGTCGTTCGTCGTCAGCCATCGTTGTCGCTGTCATTCGTCGTCCACCATCAGAAACCTGCCGTCGTTCGTCGTCCACCATCGTTCGCCTTCGTCTGCCGTCTTTTGCCTTCACCGTCGCCATCGTTCGTCGTCCACCATCAGAAACCCGCTGTCGTTCGTCGTCCACCGTCATTCGCCCTCGTCCGCCGTCGTTCGCCTTCGCTGTCACCATCGTTCATCGTCCACCGTCAGAAACCCGTTGTCATTCGTTGACCGCCGTCGTTCGCCTTCGCCGTCGCCATCGTTCGTCGTCCACCATCAGAAACCCACCGTCGTTCGTCGTCCACCGTCGTTCGCCGTCAACCGTCGCCGTCGTCGTCCTTCCTCTTAGATGGTGGCAACATGTGTGGTGGTTGGCTGTTGATAGAGTTTAGTGGTGGTGGAAATCCCACATAAGAAATATGAACCAAACACAAGATGGGATTTTAAATCCCAACAAATGTAAATCCTACCAAATACCAATCCCATTATAAATGCAAATCCCTTAAAAAACAATACTTGAACCAAACACAGAGTGTTTGGTCAATCAGCAAGGCTATCATTACTTAGGTGCTCAAAAGTGGGTGATTTGTTGAGTAAATGGTAAATCACGTATTGTCTAGGGGATGACTTATATAGTTAATCGTATCAGAAGCTTAAAGATTGCTAATGCTCTAGAGATGTGAACGGAGATGAAAAGAAAACTCAAAAAATGCATAGCTAAAAGCTTGGGGTATAACATTAAAAAAAAGTATAAATGTGACTAAACTAGTAAGTTCAAACATAAAGCTTGGGGGCTGTACTTAGAAATTAGAACTGTTCTTCTTAAATTGGTTCAAACATATTGTCCATGTTGATAACCGATTAATTATTACTAGGGTAATCTCACAATGATTTTAGAGATTAAGTGCATGAAAATTTAATCAACTATGTCTACTTTAATATTATGTATAACAACAAGATAAAAAGTTTTATCAGTTATCATTATATTAAATGTTAATTTCAGATAGATCAATAGATTAAAGTAAAATGCTTTTAGTTTATTACAAACAATATGTGATAAGTTTGGTGATGATAAAACTTAGGAACCATTTAAAATAAAAGTTTATTAAAATGTAAAGATCGATAAAAATGAACCCCAATTTTGACAAGAAAGATATATTACACCCGGATAACACACATAGATTCAAAAGGAAGCCACACCAATAATTGGTTGGTGCAAAAACCTATCTATCCGAGGTTCCAATACGACCATCACTACCACCTCCACCAAACTTACAGTCGCTACACCGTTCTCCTGCTTTTTCATCTTCATCTTCATATCCATCTCACTGCTTTCCGATCTCAACCCACAGTCTAGCCCAACCCCTTTTCATCCCTTTCTCTAAACCCCCTCCCTCAAAAGTCAACCTCTCTCTGCAAACCCTAACTAAATTATAGAATTCAATTTGGGGATTTTCTTGTTTTCAGACGACTTCCGTTTCGATCATGAGTTTCAGGAGCATGGATGAGTTCTGGCCTTTTTACATGAACCAACACTCAAAACCAGCGACGAGAAGATGGCATTTTGTTGGCACGCTTTCTAGTATCTTGTGTTTTATATATGCAGTCTTGTTTAACTGGTGGT
The DNA here is from genome assembly GCA_032274825.1 of Drosophyllum lusitanicum. Lineage (NCBI taxonomy): Eukaryota > Viridiplantae > Streptophyta > Magnoliopsida > Caryophyllales > Drosophyllaceae > Drosophyllum > Drosophyllum lusitanicum. Next base: position 9,013 of record JAUEJL010122276.1, on the reverse strand, counting down.
GCTTGTTCTTGGTGCCTTTGATTGGTTATGGTATGGCTTGGTATAGCCATTTCTATGTTGAAGGAAACGTACCTGCGACTTTTGGTCATCCAGTTTGGTCGTTTTTGTGTGATTACAAGATGTTTGGTTTGATGCTTACTGGTCAGATGGATAAAGAAATCAAAAGGCTAGGTAAAAGACCTGTCTTGCAACTCTATTGATTTCTTTTCTTTCCTATTTTAATATAATGGTTTACTTACTTACACTCATATATATATACATGTAATAATAACATGTTTGGTTTGCTCTTTACTCTTCCAATACTCTGCTTTCAGTTGTGTATCTTGTATATAATTCAAATAATCAAGTGTTTAAAGTGAATTTTGAAGTCATTATTCACCATGATTTGGATGAGCTTGAATTTGCAACTGAACTTCTTGAGTGGCAGAACACAAACTCTTGCTCATGATTCTAATCTTAACTGTTTTGATTATTACAAGTGATATAACCAATATAGTTTTAGCATACAAACTCTTGGTGATGATTCTTATGTTATAGGTTTTGATTAATATATTGCAAGAGATATAACCAATATAATTTTAGAACACAATCTCTTGTTGATGATTCTTATGTTATCGGTCTTGAGATTCTTACGCCAACTGTTTTGATTGATAGATTACAAGTGATATAATGGGTATAATTGTAGAATACAAACTCTTGTTGATGATTCTTATGTTATCCAATTTAATTAGAATATAACAAATGATCTGTACAAGTGATATAATGGTCACATCACTTGTTATACAACAATAACAGCAATACCTTCCGGCAAGATTGGGTGTTGATGTATAACAAGTGATATGTGTTGTTAGTTGCTAACAGCAGCTATGTTAGGTGATGTTTTACTCACATATCATTAAAATAACAGTGAGGGATGTTTTGGTCATTTGATGTTTTTAATGATTCAAGTGGTATGTAATTGCAACAACATTTAATTAAGTATTGTTACCGGCACATATCCTTTCCGCTTAAATTTTTGTTGGAGGGTATTTGGGATTGCATATTTGCTTTGAAAACAAAAAGGGATTAGCTTGTTTTTAAGTGCTTACAGTGTTTGGGATTTGCTCAGATGCTTAAAACAACATCATAACTAAGCAAATAAACCTTTTAATTAAGCAATCCCAAGCATCTTGTAATTGAAAACTCATGCTTAAGGTATAACGAGGAATTTTGTTTGGATTAGACAATAATACTCGGGAGCAACGTGTGTAGGAAGTCATTTTGGACCTAAATGTCACAAATTTTTTACAACATATTGTTTTTTAACAAGTCAGCCAATTTGTGAAGACGTTCTAAATCTTAATCCAGAATACCATTGTTTATAAAGAAAAATATCACCTACCAGAAATCAAGTTTCATTGTTGTTACATAAATTCATGTTTTCCGACTGCAGCAACTACTAAAACTTCCGTAATTTACCATTGTTAGGGAAATTTTTAAAAATGAGGGATCTAATTTGAACAATTATAAAACTTAATTACTCTTGTATGATTGTTTCATTCAAGTCCTTCACTTTTAACAAAATATATAATTTCAAAATAATGAAATAGTTTTGAAATTTGAGTAGTTTTTGTAATTAAAAAAGGTTTTAAGTAGCAAACAATATGAAAACTTGACTATAATTTCAGCCTATTTTTAACTCATTTACGTTATCCCCTAAAGTCAATTCTGGTAAGTAATTATTTTTTCAACCACTTAAGTTATCCCCGAAAGTCATAAGTAGGCTGTAAGCAATAATTCATAAAATTTGTGACGGATGACCGAGATTTGTTTATTTTAAACGTTTAATGTTTACTGAGTTAATTATAATCATCGTCTTAAATTTTTTGAGGCGCTACATTGAATTAGAGTGTGTGGACTGTTGAGATAAGTTTATTGGTCTAAGTGCAATTAATGAGAGTAGGAGGACTATTTGTGTCAAATGCCCAAAGTTTACTAGCATATGCAGGATCTTGGTTTAAAAGTTGAAGCATTTGGTTCCTCTGGTGATTTCACTATTCTTGTAGATTTTAGAAGCAATTAGAAGATGAGAGTTAATCATGTTGCATGTGGCAATGGTGATCAATTGTTGGTTTATATTACTGATTTGTATCGATTATCGACTCATATATAGAGTGCTATTCGTGGGATGAAGTGATTTGGGAGTTAGAACTTAGAAGTGTAAGTAGGGTCAATTCAAGGTTGAATGACCAAAGTTGATGTTTACTAGTTGATTGTATTGTAGACATTAGTGTATTCATTGTAAAACTGAAAAACAAGTGCATGGGGTCATTGGAGTTTAGTAGAATTGTGGTTTTGACAAGCAATGGTGGTTGTCAAGACTGTGCGGACTCGAACAGATACCTTCACAGACGCGAAGGAAATGTTGCATCGGGAATGGGATCTTTAGATGTAGCAACTTGCTCAGTTTTTGTGTCTATTTGTATACATGGAGATATTACTTTGTTTTAGCTTGTTACAGTTTCGAGTGTTCAAATATGTGTACATAAATAACATGATGCGTATGTTTTTAGTATGCTCACTAAGCATTTAAAAAAAATTGGTTGATATTAATTGTCTTAAATCTCTTACATATCATCTTCATAAGGGATCAATGTCATCCAGAGAGGTATACAACTTTCTAAATTGCATTTCACAAAAATCATCATTGTAATTACTTAACTTTTATAATCAGGCACTAAATATTTCTATAAATTTATGAGAATGGTGTCCTTATTAAAGACCATCACAAAATTTTCGCATGAAACATCAATCACAGAGTATGGAAAAGCTAATTCCTAATTCATACTTCCATCTGATCATCGCGAGAAAGGTCTCTTCTCTCCAGCATAACTTAAATTATTACAACCGAAAATATGAGATTGCTCTTCAGAAGTTATTAAAAAATAGATGGCCAAAAATCTCCTGTCATAGATTAGTTTGCTTTCCAACATTATACTCAAGACGACTCGATGCTCTTAACAAACTTCTTAGCCTGTCAAACAAATGAGTGTTACCAAATTAATTCCTGATTCAACAAGTCAACAAATTAGAGTTTTTGATGTGCTTGAGTTGCTTGAAGTTGTGATAATCACTTTTAAGTGTATAAAATGTTAATAAGTAAATTCAGTCAACCATTTCATGATAAAAATAATTATAACTAGTTGCAAACTGATTATTCAGAATCAACTTTTCTATCTAGGGTCCTGGAGAATATAGATAGAATAGAATAGAGATATCTGTAGTTAAAGATGGTGATGAACCTGTTCAAGAGTTAGAAACATGATGACATTCCAAGAACCTAACCGTCCAAAGTTTGGGATAAAGCCCTTATAGAACGCCAAAGGTCCCTGGTAACACGGAAATATACGTGAGCTAAAAACTATTTATGGTCATGAAATAAACAAGAGATGTATTATTTTGTTGACCTATATATAAAGGTGGCAAATTGGCAATTTCAACCCTTTTATTTACGAGTTTGGGTTGTATTTTATCTCAAACTGGTTGAGAGGTTGAGAGTCGAAAGTCGCGCACAGTCTATTTTTATAGCATACAAACTCCCAAATCTTTTTTACCAACAGATTTGCATTATCATTGTAATGGTATTGTTATCACAATCATAATCAACTCATTTACAGTTGTTTGAAAAAGAAGAAATGAGCAAGAAAAGTGCTCGTGGATCAACCCGATCAGTACTAAAATATGAGCCATCTCAACACAAACCCCCGTTATCCAACGTGTCAGACCATCTTTGCAATGTCTATCTACATACAAGTTTATAATCAACTTATTCTGATGAACTTTAGCAATCACAATGCAAACCCCATGTTCAAAGTTTCTTCATTCTTGTATGTATATAATAGACATATAATATAATTTAGGGGTGGCAAAATGTAAAAATTAATTATAATTTTGGTGGGCAGAAGTTATTTATAATTATGATTTCTACCTAAACATTTTATAGACTCTATAAATTCAACATCGTATCTGTGAGTGTGAGTGTGAGTGTGAAAGAGTAAGAGAGGGAGAGTGAGAGCTTACATCGTTCTTCAAAGTCTTCACAAAACAATCAATGGTGCTTGTGTAACTTGAATCTCCCATCATTCTTGATTTGACCTGTAAAAATGGCACCCAATTTTATCTTCCACCGTCTAATGACAAGAAAATTTTTAAACCTTAAAGTATTGTGAAGCCCATTTCACTACAGCATATTTGTTTTAAAGCACGCAATAGCCTTTCAATTGTGTCCAAAGAAATATCAATTACAATGCCATTTGTTTTTTCTTCAATTCTTCTTTCATAAAAATAAGAACGCAATACAACAAGTGTTGTCCACTTTGTTACTTGATCCAAGCATAGTAATTATCAATGTTCTAAAAGGCGAGCCATGGCGTCGCCAAGGCGTGAGGCGTGGCTCCGCCGTTAAGAAATGGCCCTAGGCATGAGTATTAGGCGTGGAGCGCGCCAAGGCTTGTCAAGGCATGCCTTTATGCGCCAAATGGCGAGTTTTTTAAGGCGTGGCGCGCAGAAAATATTTTTTTTAAAAAAAATTGGACTTTTTTTGTATACATTTTGTGATCGCGTGTATTGAACTTCTATAAATTTGTATTTTGTAATTTGTATATATTACTTTGCTCCATATTTGTGCAACTATGTGTAATTTGTATATTAATAATGATAAATTGGATATATATAATTATAAAATATATATAAAATTGCTGCTTTAAGTGACACCTTAAAAAACGCCATGGCTCCTAAAGCTTGAGGCTTAACCTCGCCGTCACACCACGCCTTACGTTATTTAGAACCATGGTAATTATTGTATAAAGAAAATGGACAAAAAGTGTTTCAGGTCAATTAGACCCGCAACCAAATACCTGTTTGACCTATTACAAGTTTACAACCCACCCATGTTCCTACTTTTACCTTAGATCATAGAAAAATATGTAATGGTGGTTGTTTATTACTTACCACATCAACAGGGGACCCAATGCAAACTGCAAAAAACCCAGCTCCTAATCCGGATAATAGATGGGTAAGAACATTGTCGGTGAACCCAGGGATTTTCAGAATTGTCTGCATTGTTGTAATAATGAGGATGGACAGAGTAAAAACTTACACAAACACCATCATGAGTTTAATAATGTGAATGTATGTTGTTCATAACTTCATACCTGCTTCACTTGATCATAACTAGCTAATTCAGCAGCATTTATTATAGCATTGCGTGCAACATTAGGCCCAATGCCAGTCCATAGAGCCCTAACCCCTTCCTGAAATACACGTATAATGTTTAAAAACATAGAAGGAAAATGAGTGGGTGGCCTAGAATGGATAACAGGTTAATAACGGGTCAGGTTGGGTTGACCTACCAACACTTTTAATAACGTTCTTAGAGATAATCATCTCATTGTTTTTTTCTATGAAATCTAAAAGGTGCTGTTCAAAAAAAAAGAAATCTAAAAGGAAAAAGAAATTTAGGAGGTTGTAAACACTTGATTATGCGTTGAACGAATTCTAAACCGTCTGGTCTGTTTCCACTTTAGCTAAAATTTTAAAATTGTACCCATTAGTAAACAAAATACAACTTATAACCCAAATAAGCCCATTGTAGCATAAATGAGCTAAAAGTAGGGCCTCTAGCGAGACAAAAATTTGCTGTCAATTGTGATGAGGATTATTGAAAACGTGTACCTGTCTGACTATCGTTGAATAAGCATTTAATGCCCCAGAGTAACGCCTTGACACACCTGCTGGCAGTTTTCCTTCGGCTTGTAGGCGTACCTTAACAAGATCAGTAGGATTTGCAACTGCAATTGCAAGAGCACCTAAAGGAAGACAAGAAAATGATAAAAAATCATCTATAAATATACTTATTCTGATCAGCAACACATGTATTTTAAGAAACTCATCACACAATCTTACCGGTTGTGAGCCCAGCAAGTATTTTAGTGGTCAAGGGAACATCTCCAATGAAATTATCACCCACATACAAGTTCTTGATCTGTTAGGCACACAAGAAAACACACTTCAATTTCATTATTTTTGAAAAAAAACGCATACCTGGAATACAACAAACAGAAGTAAATTCATGTTATTAAAGTGAATACTTGGTTACATTTCTAATGTTAATGGGTCAAACACAAAAAAATAGGTACAAATAAAAATTCAGCTGAAAACAAAATAGGTCAAAAGTCAACCATGGCACAGTCAGGTGCTCACAACCTCCTAAATTGTTTTACTAAAAAAAGTTATATCACTAGATTATTATTAGCTTATGGAAGCATATACCACATAAAATTATTTATAAAATTCAAAAAGAGAGGCATAAAAATGTGTTTGTAAATCTAACGAGTTAAAAGTGAACCAAAGTTTATTCAAATGCATAAAAAATCTATATAACACTAAACTAAGAAGTTTGATTTTTTTTGTGTGTGTGATATATAGTTTTTATAATCATACTTAGGATATTATTAATTCAAAAAATGGGCAGAAAATGTGTTTGCGGGTCATTCCAACCAAACCCACCCGTTTCGACCGGCACTTAAAACATACACTTTGTCTTTTTGACCAGTTACCTAGCCCCCTCCCTCCCTAAAAAAGAAATAAATAAAATTTTGCCAGCTCTAGAAGAAACCTACCGGTTCATAGAGGCCTATTCTTAAACCTCCATACAGGCATTGACGGTGTAATCCTGGTACAATGCCTTTCCATAAAGAAGCAAGACCCTCTTCCCTTGCAATTGTTGCAACAGTACCCAGCATTCCCTGGTACTTTGGTAAACCCATTCCATCTCCTGCAATTCCTTTCTTTTGCAACTGAAGTCTGACTTTTGCAGTGTCCAATGGGATTGTGCAAATCTTAATGACAAATTATATGAATCAGCACAAGAAATTCACTGAGAATACCTTCATAGAAAGGATTAATGAAGATTCGTTTTCTCAATACAGGTTATTCGTAGTAGAATATTAGGGGTGTGTGTGTTTGCTGTTAAAAAAAAAGACAACACGCTATCTACATTTCTGTTTAAGCACTAAACACATTATTACATTGGCTTCAAAACCCACAAATAAAAATGGAAAGAAGCATAGTCCCTTTATTGTGGTTTATGATAAATTACAAGTCTAAAAACAGAAATCGGGCTATGCCACCAGTGTAAGTAGCAGACGTGAAGCTGATTCTTTGTATGTGTAACTGATCAACCCTATTGGAAACCAGAATGCCAGATCAAACTAAAATAGCCATCGAAATCGATTGCACAGAACAAACTGAACATTAATAAGACAAGAATCAAATTAAAAAAAAGGAAAAATAACTCAAAAGTCAAAACAATATCGCTGATTCAAATCTAATGATTGTTCTAAAAATTCAACCACTCAGCATTACAACAAAAAGCTCAAGAGACATTCTAAACAGCAATTGGGACAACAGATGATGGAAATAAACTAGGGTACACACCTAAATCATATAATCAACCATAAAGCTAGCAAAAAAAAAATTTTTTTTTTGAAAGGCACAAAGCTTTGATCAATTAAAATGTACTGCAAGTTCAGTCAATCAGCATTAAAAACACAAACTGAAGCACAATTTTGATCAACAAAAGCGATCAAAGATCAAAAAGATGGAAAGGGTAAAGATTACCTCAGCGAAGCAAGCAGCAAAGGCGCTACTAGCAAAAGTACCAGCGAAAGAGATGTCCGATTTCGAATTACCGGCTACCATTGTTGAAGGGTAAAGAGGAGTAAGAACGAATCGAGTAGGGTTTTTATCAAAATCAGCATATGATTTATATAGGAATGCAAATTTCTAAAAATCGAAATTTAACATCGAGATTCAAATAGAATAAACAACGAACACGTTTCTGATATTTGGACAACATCCGGAAAGCTGTTCGCCATTTGTGTAATTGAGTTCTACAATAATTTACAAACACCACCCTTATACTTTCTGTTGATTGCTAAAATTAACTCTAAAGTTTTTGGTAATGATCTAAATGCAATTTGGAACCACTATCGGATCTCTACAAACGGGCTTGGTGCGGGTTATAACCACCTCCGTTTCGCTTTAAAACCAAATAAATACAGAGAAAATGAGTGTCATAGTTAGTTATAAATTTTATCTTCGTGATTTGTACATAATATTAAATTTCATTATTTATCTTTAAATATTGAAGGGATGATGATCGAGGTTTATATTTCATTACAACTTTTTTACTTTAAATTACAATTAATATTAATTACTGTTACTTTTACTATTAAAAACCTTATGTGACTTATATATGAATGTATTTTAGTCATTTGCATGTGTTGTCTGATTGTCTTATTATTATTGTTAGAAAACAAAATTATCTCTCTCTCTCTAATTTGCAAGATTAATTACAGAGTTAATTACATTTTTTGTTCTTGTAATTCGATAGTTTTTACGGTTTTGGTCTTTAATTTTTATTTTTACGGTTTTGGTCCCTAAATAAACAAACTTCTTACGAATTCAATGACCAAACTAGCACCCCTAACTACACTTTTTAATTTTTATTTAGTTTTTAAATTTAATAATTAAAAAAATAAATTCACTTTCTCATATTTTCTCTCTCTTTATTCACTTTCTTCACTACAAGTCTCTCTTACCTCTCTCCACCAGCGACTTCCGCCACCACAACCACCACCACCATCACATGTAACAACTCTCGACTTCTCCCCTATGCATTCACACTCTCTACTCTCTTTTTCTCTAATTTCTCTCACCATGGATTTTGTCATTTCTCTACCAGTCTACTCTCTTTGTCTCTATTTCTCACGACCGTCACCATCAACAAATCTTTGTCACCATGGAATCGATTTCAGATCTGTAACAAGAATCAATTTTTTCTTGTTCTCACGATTCCGATTTGTTCCAACGATTGCACAAAGAGAGATGCAAAGTCTCTGTGAGGCATTTTAATACCTGTATACGTGCATATATATATATATATATATATATATATATATATATATATATA
>JAUEJL010122265.1:0-11785 GCA_032274825.1 Drosophyllum lusitanicum | reverse complement strand
ATATACTTTGTTACTTCCTAATCGTTCTATTATGTCTTATATTTTACTTATTTTTTATATTCGTTTGTCACTAACTAAATATATAAAATAAATCATTAATTTTCCTAACGATGCCAACAATTAAAGTTTCTGTATTGATTCCATTAAATCACCGTAACCCTTTTTACTAACAAGAGTCACATGCTTGTATAGTTATGTTGGGCTTCATTTGAACATCTTAACTGCTAGCCCGCATTTCCTTTAAGGTATGCCAACAGCCAAAATCACATACAATATTGTAGCCTCTAATATATAGTTTTGCTCTATAATAATTACAACTTTAATGAAATACATAGAACACATAATAGTAATTAGTAAACTACAATTGCATTATTAACACCATATCATTCTTACTCCAAAATCACTCCACATTTAGAGAACCTGTATTAGCTATTGTTATCGATCATATCATGGACTAGTCATGATAGTCAACGTCAACACTAGAACCCCCATGTCATCGTCTTGTCATTCAGATCTTCCTCCTCTCCAACGTATGTTGTGGCTTCTCTTCTTTTTTCTTATGCGGCTCTTCCTCTTCCATAGATTTCCGTATTATAGGGTGTCATGACTATGAGTATTTTAGTTACGGTAAGTCATATCCATGTGATAGTCATCCAGTCATAGTAGTCACCCGAAATCTCTTGGTCGAACTTTTTTTAAAGTAAATTATGTTGTACAATATGGTTGTATATTGACTGCCTAATTCATAAAACTAATAAGTTAGTAAGTTATTCGGATCTAACCACAACACAAAATTTGAACCTGATGAGGGGTCGACTTTACTTGTCGTTATCTCATTAATTTGATTACCAACAAACTTATAACTTTCTCATCACCCTATGCACAATTTTTACCAGTACCAAATCAGCTTTGAGCATAAATATTAGTAAATTATTTATTTATATATTAATTTTTAGTTAATTATATACTAACCTGATCCATGGTTTGGTTGTGTCAAAATTTCAAACTATCAAATATAAATTAATTAGTATAACATTCCATTCATTTAACCAAGAATATGAAGTTTAGCCACTTCAACAAGTATATATGGACTTGATTTCCATATATTTATAATAGACGTTGGAAATGATCCGAATTTGGTTAAATGGGTTATTGGCCTAATTATTTCACGAATTGGATTAGGACTCTGATTAATATTAGGGTTAGTTTTCCATTCGTCGCATACAAACCAAGAATTTCTTCTTGTAACTTTTCTTTGTTATTCGCATGTTTAGTTTACGTTTGATTACATAACCTTCTCATATACTTTTTCGATCAATAGATATCATTGGTTGTGCCCGTGGTTTTTTACCCGTAAAAGGTTTTCATGTTAAATCTTGGTGTTCTCGTTGTCTATTATTTATTCGTTCATTTCTACGTGGTTCAATATATTTATTTTACAACAATGGATAAAACACATGGTTAGTAAAGTGTCAAATATATATATAGCGTGAAAATTATTTTTAAAAATTTGTGTATATTATATTCGACTATTCAAATGGGTTGAGAGTTCTTATAATATTCTGATTCTCGAATATTTGAAATATTCAATACATTAATTAAGATGAAAATTCATTGGTCTTGGTATTTTCACTAATTCATGAGTTCTAATTTGTTTGTTTAATCTATGATTTTTGTGATACACTAAAACAGGGGAGGATTGTTAGTAATTTTAGTGTAATACAATGTTCAGTTAAACTGTATTGACGAGTTAGGTGGTGTAGGGCCACACTAATTCAATTGCTAACTGAATTCCTAGACTCAAACTAAACAAGGGGCCTGCGCCTCCTTGCGCTGGGTCCAAAGGACAGTACATGCCACGAAACATAAACGAAAATATTAAGTAGACAAGCATCACATTTTTATCAAATTTGATGCTGAATCTATATTCATTGTTATCTGTTGTTAAAGCTGACTTGCTGAAGCTAGTCACTCAAGCTTATTTAGTGTGCATCAGTTCAATAGCTGAATCTGTTTGGTGAACACCTGATGAATCTATTCAGCACCATGCTGACTTCGTTTGTTCAACACTTGTTGAAGAGGTTGACCCCTCTACATAGTTGTTGTTCAAATTATCAATTGTCCTTTGAATAACTGCAATAAACCAACTTTGAGGTTTATTGGCACCAAAATTATTATTTTTGGATGTATATAAATAGAATAACCAATTCAAATTTCATATACTTTAGTGAACAGATTAGTTTCGATCTAGATTATCTTTAATCAAAATTCGTGATCCTCTAGCTTCTAATGGTCGAATATTTGATTCAGGACATTAGGCGACCTTATACATGATCCGGAAATCATCTAATAATAATGAATTGGATACCTTTATTGCATACTCCCTACATACAAGCTAAGTGAAAAAAGCAGTGTACGTCACTACAAAAAAAACCCGACTTTTAGGAGCGACATATGTCACTACTAATACCCACAAAAGTCGTTGCAAAAGCATTTAGCAGCAACATGTCACTGCTATTGGCTTGTCACTAATACTCAAATGTTGTTGTTATTGATGTCGCTGCTATTGTCTGTCGCTGCTATTACCAATAGTCGCTGCTATTGCCTTTTTTCTTTTTTATAATTCAGTACAAAAATAATTATAACATGTTTTACCTATAATTCAATACATTGAAAAATGCAGAAAAACTAATATTATATAGAAATAGTAATTATAAACACAGTAACACACACAGCCCACGTGCATACACACACAACACACACACACACACAAACATAGCCCACGTCCATACAAACAACACAAGATCTTCAACCCCAAAATTATAAACAATTAGCATATATACACACACCCACATTTACCAAAAATTATAAACAATTAACCCCAAAATAATCTATAAACGCAAAATAACAAGAAATTAGCAACAACTAACCCAAATAAGTAGGAATTAGGGCAAAAACCTGGTGGAGGTGGCGAGTTGATGCAGTGGTAGTTGGTGAGGCGGCGACACTCGACAGTGGGTGGAGGTCCGGCGGCGAGTCAGGGCAGCAGGTGGGGTTCGAGGCGTCGGTAAGTGGAAGGACGGCGAGGAGGAGGGCGGCGCGCGACGGTAGTGACGAACAAAAGGATAGGCCGGAGGGCTCTTTGATTTTGGGGCGGAGGTAATCAAATGGGAGGAAAGAGCAAGGTATAAACCCTTTAATCTTTTTAACACATTAGCAGCGACATTTTTAAATGTATTAGCAGCGACGTGCGAAAATGTGGGGGGAAATAGTAGCAACACTTTTAGCAGCGACAATAGCAATAACAGCGACACCTCGCAAGTCCTGTAACACCCCAAATTTATAAAGGGTGTTTAAAATGAGATGTTAAATAAAAGTTGAGGAAAAGCGAGCTAGTAGAAATTATGAATTATTAAACGGTTTTAAATAATGATTTCAAATATATCATTTTTGGGATTTATGGATGAGTTGTAAATCGAAAAGGGGAGTGGGATAACTACTAGAAATTTGGGCCACCACCTTATGAGGCGGCAACCCTTTCCAACTTTTTTGTATTCTTCTTCTTCCTATCTTTATTTCTTTCTTACTCAATGAATAAACACACACACATACACCTCAAATATATATAGATTTTGGAGTATTAATTAAGTTGGAGATTGGAGTGGGGGGTGTAGTTGGAGTGGTTCGAAACCGGGGCCCTGATAAGATCAACCGTGTTTCGATCATGTGTCACTACCGCTGAGGCGAAGCTGTTCAAAAAAAAAGTTGGAGATTGGAGGAGGAAGATTACACCCATCATCTGGGAACAAGTAAGTGCTATTATTTTTTAAGTTTAAAGTATTAATGGGTTAAATAAGTTCTTGATTAATTCATAGATTTTAATGTTATTAGTTGAGAGTTTGATGTTATAAAAGTGTTCTAAAAGGTCCCAAACAACATTTGTAAGTGTTAGGAGATGTTTGGGAATCGATTTATATGGTTTTGTGTCGGGTTTGAGTTCTGAAAATTAATGGCGGTTTCTTACTGTTCTAGCAACGCGACGCATTAGAGTAAAAATCGCAGCGCATCCGGCCTAATTAAGAGCGACGCGACGCGCCGGTGTCTTGGATGCAACGCGTCCGGGGCATCAGGAGACATTTTCTAGGTTGAATTATGGATTAAAGGCATCGTGGGGAGTTAGTCACTTATTTTGGACCACAGGTGAGTACCTCAACCTTAAACATGTATTTGTACGTATACAATATTAGAGTGAGATTTATTGCATGATTATTATTATGTGTTGATATCGAGAGAGCTGCTATTAATTGTTGATTAAAGAGTATGGAGGTGAATACTTATTGATAGAGATGAGTATAATTGTAATTAAAGGACGCGAGACAGAGACAAATGTTTATGACTAAGTTGGAGTATTCTGGTATTATAAAAAATAACGAGAGATGAATATGAATGAATAAATAAGAAGCAAGAACCAGTTAATTAAAACAGAGAAAAGGGTGGAGTTAATATTTAAAAGTTGGTCTTACACATAAAAAGCAGATATAATTAGTGTTGCATGAATCACAAATTTAAATAGTATACGATGATTTAAATAAGCGATGTTGATGTTTATAATTATATAATTAAAGAGAATGTTTTCTTACAGACATATATATATTATAAGTACATATGTATAGAGGAGGGATCCGATGAGAACACATGTTAAATGGAGAACGGTGAGAACACTTGTAAGTCGATCATTTAATTAAATAAATAAGAGATCTAAAATCAACCTACCTTAATTAAATCAAATCATTAAAATTCAACATACCTTAATTAACCAAGATTAATATCAGTCATTAAATAAAGATCATCAAAGGGCTATAAACTGTTTTCCAAGTTCTCACATTAAGAGGTGTTCTTATTTGATCATGCCTCTTACTATATAAACCATTTAATATTTTTCTTCTCCTTTATAACTTTAAGAGGTCTTAAAATTCAATCAAAACAATGTCTTTACCTTTCATTATATTTAAATTAATTTCATTCACTCAATCTTTAACCATTTCACTTAGTTTTTTAATTAATAAAATAGTTAATGCAAATAAAAGAAAATTTGAAAAACGGACATGTTGTTGAAAAAAACCTTTTTGTGATATTCAATCGCGCGAATAACATATTATTACATTCTTAAAAGCGAGATGTTACAAAAGAAAAACTATTCGTCACCGCAGCATTGCGCGGGTACAATGCTAGTATATATAAAAACAACATATACCCTTTATCTATCTATCTATCTATCTATATATGTATATATATATATGTATATAAAGAACATATACCCCCTACATCTAACATGTGTCCTTCCAATAGTGTCAAACTATTTGAGACCATTTTTGTAACACCCTGATTTTCAGACCAAATTTAAAATTTTTCAAAACTCAATTTAAAACATAGTTTATATAAAACTCCTTAACTATTAGCGGAAGCATTATAATTTCTTTAAGAGTATTTCAACAAAACATAGTACCGTCTTAGCAATAAATTTCTTCGTCTACTACGACCCAAAACTTTTGGTGTTACATAGTCAATCTCACGACCATAAACGAAAGAATAGGAAATCCATGTTTACCGAAGGTGAACATAAGTCAAAGCAGTGCCCAAAGCATCTATCCGCCTCACATAGGCCACTAGACAACCTGCGGATACAAAACATTTTATACACCAAGTTAGCTATAAACATAGCTAGTGAGTACAACCAAATACTTTAATCTTTCAAAACCAAGTCATCATCTTTGAAAACACAAGTTTGACAATATACATACTATAATAGTATTCAAATAAGCACATAAGGATGCGGGTCTGTCCACTCGTGTTGCTTAGGTTCGGTGGCTCGTCAGCCCGTTGAACCACACGGTCATAATGGGTACTATCATCCCCCTCCACTCTTTTTACCAATTCCTCAAGTACATCTAGGTTCCCAATTTCCAAAGCCACATGAACCAATACACGTCACCCAATGGTTAGGAACTATCATGGTACAAAGTGCTATATCTCAAACATTGGTCCGGACCAAAACTCAAACCACAAGGGTCACACATAAAGCACACGCCATAAAGGCCAATTAACTCAAGCAATTAAGCTTAACAATAACTACATACGTGTCACATGACTTGAGCATTACGTACACGCCATAAATGCTCAACAAACAATATCACATTTGGCATCTCAATACCCATAACGTACAGTGAGTAAGCATAATTTCATTAACTTAAAACCATATATGTTGTTACAAGATCAAAGCTAAAACCATCAAGTACAAGCACCACATTAACATAGACCTTCTCCTAAATGGAGCATTGGTCTTACGTGGAAAACCATTGTTAAAACACATCATATAATAAATCCATAATTTCCACATCCTTAAATTCAATAGGTTTCATAAAACATTTGCCAAACATATAAAACACATTTATGATGACTTGTAAGCTTTAACAAGAGTTGAGTATCCGCAGGGTGTACTCACCTAAGGGTGTGATGAGGATCACGACCGTAACCAAACCAAAGCTCAAACACTCGATCCATAGTCCTATGATTACAAACATAAGGCCAACTTGCATAAGTTAACCGAAAACAAGATTTCTTAAGAGTATAAGCTCAATTCTATGCTTAGACACTCTTTCGAGTCTTAAAAGACCCCATATTAACCTTCTATAATCGTAAGAATCAATCCTCAATCAATTACATGGTCAAAGGGGGTCAAAATAAG
This sequence comes from Drosophyllum lusitanicum, assembly GCA_032274825.1. Classification (NCBI taxonomy): domain Eukaryota; kingdom Viridiplantae; phylum Streptophyta; class Magnoliopsida; order Caryophyllales; family Drosophyllaceae; genus Drosophyllum; species Drosophyllum lusitanicum. The sequence continues at coordinate 5,040 of JAUEJL010122265.1, read as the reverse complement.
GTTTTCGAGGTGAACAGGGTGCCTCGCGCCGCGAAACAAGGCACCTCGCGCCGGGAGAAATTCCCTGGAAAAACTCATTGCGCAGGGAGGGCGACTTCGTGCCGCAAGCCTCCGTGAACAGTAACATTTTGCTTGTTTTTTCAATACCAATCGGCCAAAATCCAATTTCTTTGAAACCATATCTTATTTGCAGCATATAATGACTTAAGTAACACAACAAAACACTATAACATCACCACTTAACATATCCTTGATTAACCAACCCTAACTTCACCAAATTCCCAATTTTTGACCCATTTACACAAGAATTCCAACATGTTTCAACAATAAACTATCAAACACATCATTTAACACTAAGATTCAACAAGATTAAGAGTTAGAACTTACTTTGATGTTGGATTCAAATATGATCGGCCTCAAATCACTATGAAATCGAAGCTTCAATGGAGAATATAGCACCAATACCTCTCAAAATTGACTTCAAAGTCAAAACAAAGCTTGTGATCATCTTGATTTAGCTTCAATCTCCAATACTTGCTTCCTTCTTTCTTCTTCCTTTCTTCGTCTTGAAAGTTCGAGAAGATAAAAGACTCAAATGAGTCTATTGCTCCATATTTGGGGATTTTAAAATATAAATTTCACACTTCTAGTCCACAACTTCTCAAGCTTGACATAAATAGACCTTAAGATTTCACCCAATTTACTTGTACAATGAATAACTTGTAACATTTGCCATTACTACCATTCCTAGCTTTAACCAATAGTATTTTGTGCACTATCATTTGTACTTCATGAACATATAACATCAAAGTGATATAATCACCCTTATAAACATTTATTTTTCGATTTAACTATGATATATCGCTATTTCTTTTATAAACATGAAACAAAATTCCTTTTGAGCATTTTAACCATCTTATTAACTAGTATTTAATGACATCTTAAAATTCATGATATTACAATTCCTCCATCCTTAAAAAGATTCTGACGTCGGAATCAAATCAATACACAAGCTTAAGTATTACCACATCTTATACTAAGATCCTAACTATGATCAATTAACTTAACTAACGTTATCAACCCTTTCCTAATCTCTTAATCTTTGTTTCTATAAGGGCAATCAATACTCTTAACTAGACTTAGACTTTAGACATAGTTTAATGCCCTTAACCAATGGTATAAACCATTTATACAACTTTTCTCAATCAAAACTAAAATTAATTCTTTTAACTAGACCTTTTTAAATAGCCTAGTAACTCACCATTAGATTATTCATAAATAACTTCCAATTGTACTTTTAGAAGTTTTATACCGATAACCCAGGTTTTGATGACTCTTTAGTCATCTAATTCCATGACTTGCTATTGTTCACATTAATTAATGAACTAACAATCGCTTTTCAATTCTCAAATGCCACAATACCTTATAAGGGTTATTTACAATATATCTCACTTCCCAATTATACCTTGACAATCTAAGTCATCAAGTGGGTAATTGCATTACTTCTCCATTAACTCAATTGGAAGTATTCCAATTTCTGAAATGCTAAGGCAGCTGCAAGCAAACTTGAGCATGGTAATGATTAATTGAAGCCCTACTACACTCCTTGACACAACATAAACACAACTTCAGTTAACTCATCCTAGTGCAAGAGAAAGCAATCCACGCATGAACATAAGTGTTCCTTATAAGTTTTCTCCAATAATTGGAGTAACACAAAAATGTTTATCCATAAATGAATATCATGATCCCATGCCTTGACACAATCATAACTATAAAGAACTTGCCCACATGTTTAGGAAAGTAAGCTCGCAAGTGTCACAAAAATGAAATCATTCTTTTATTAGATGGTCAACAATGACCTAAATCATATCATCTCCTCTCAAGGTTTTTAACAAACTTGCCACCTACCCAAAGAGATGCAAACTAACTTCTATTTTGGAAATTCCAACGGTATACAAACTACCATTTAAACCACGGCACTTCACTTAACTTAATTGTTCAAAAGATCATATCTTAATTCAATGGCTATACTTGCCATTGACAATTAATAGCTAATGCACGATTTCAAATCTCTACACATAATAACATAATACCAAAGAAAGATTCACTAGAACCGGTATACATTAAGCACGGATAACTCATAATTCATAGCAAACATTGATGCTTGCATCGACCCAGGAGCAATAGATAACACAATTATCGTCCTCAAGACGATCATATTTGCAAGCAGAAAGTCTACTTAGAAATTCTTATCCTGCAAGGCCTCTCGTCGTGCACCTCTATGTCGCCTCATCAAATCCAAAATATCTTTTGGTCTAAAAGACCCGCAATAGAACTATTAGGACTATAATACCGTGACTCCAACCTTAGGTCACAACCTTTGCCATGCACGGATAAAACAGATCTCAAGGTCAAATCTCTCGACCAACTCAAGCTACCGGCATCATCGCATGCTTTCCTATAGTCGAATACCAAGTCGTCTCTTGTGGTCTAAGACACCATACTGTGTCTAACAAAATATAAGTCAGTTGCTCTGTCACAAAAGACATCTATCATCAAGATAGAAGAGTCTTAACTCTATCTCAGTGTCAGAGAACATGTCTCAATTCAGAAATAAAAGCCTCACTTTCAAAATCAGCTCCTCAGATCTCTAAAATCTGCTTTAGGTATGAACCTCATAAACAGAGTGAATAACTTCTTTGGGTATCAAACCACATGTTATTCTAAGGTAACCCAAAGAAGACTAATTGAACCCAAAGAATCACATTTGATTCTCATGATAATACCCATGAGATCCTAAAATTTCTTGATCTCAGAGGAATATTTATAGACCTCACATCATAATATCACTTGTAATCCTCATGATCTTAATGGAATTTATATTCATAAACCATCTTGATCATTGAGTAGACCATAACTAGTTGTAACCATTAAGAGACTCTCTAAATTTTACCCAAAAATTGGCTACTTACTCAATTTATCAAGTCCTTAGTGATTTAACAATTATCCAAGTTTTAATTAAACTTACAAAGAACTTACAATATAACAATTTCACTATTTGGGTTTAACTGATACATAAGATCACATCAAATTATAAATCAATTTTTCATGCCAAAAGACTGACCGTATAATTTGTCCATCCTCATAAGAGGTTTAACACTCTAACAATTATCTTTCTTTTAAACAACCCTCTAAGTCATCAAAGAAAAGAGACATGATTACACAGATTCTTAAGTTAACACATCACTAATCAACAACACCATATTCTTAATTTCAGAAAGAGTTCCAAATACTAGAGAGTTTTAGTCTCAAAGATTATACAAAAACTTAATCACAAGGATTACCCAAAATCTAACCTTACTTAAACATTTCATTACCATATCTCAATTACAAAATACAATTGGAATCCACCAACTGATTTTATACTTCTTATCGCTTCTAAGCACCTAAATAATTGCTAAGAGTAGTTTATAACTTTCAACCGAAAGCTTAAGAGCTTATATGACTACAAGATTTCTAACTCAAACTCATACTTTTTTCCACTACACATCTCAGCATAAAAATCTTTGGACCAGATGATCCATGAATGCTTTCGATAAGGAATTCAACTTAATTGAACTAAATCACACCATTTCTACGGCAACACAATATCTATTCTTCTATTGAAGAAAATGCTAATCAGAAGAAGATTCTTTTTTCTTTCAATGAAACATAGAAACACTGTTTCATTCATAACCCAACTGTTAATTTAGATTTAAATGTAAAGAAAGCCTAGCTTTAGCCCTTGCCTATATATAGGTATATGGCCAAAGGCCTTCTAAGCTTTTGCACTCTGAGTATTCAATATATAAAAAACATTAGCCAAGGTGTAGTGTGTGTATTCTCTCTACTCTCAATCTTTCTACACAATACATGATAGAAATCGGACCCTTCAATTGATATCAGAGCCATACTTGATCTAAGTTGGCTTGTTATTGAGGTTTGAATCATCGAAAATCAGAATCTACAAGAAGAATAGTGCTGTGATCGAAGATATTTTACTGTTACATATTCGAAGATGAAGGTTTGATCATTCTATCATTGTTTTTGGTCCTATTCTACTCGAAAACATCATTAGAATCAAAGACAATCCAATATGGAGTGATTTGAATCAAATCAGATTGGAATTTAGATGTTTTTCGTGGATTGCTCCTACGGTTTTTGCCCTTAAATTTCCTCTAAAATGGCTTGGAAGATGGAATTAGTTGGATATTGATGAGAATCTGTGAATTGCGAGTTCAAGGAGATAATTTCGAAGGCTCATTCATTGTTTTTCATTGAAATTCAAATTTTGGGTGAAGAATACTTGAAGATCATGAAGAACAGCTTAGATCGGAAGTTTTGATCGAGTTTAGTGAAAAATTCGAACGAGAAATTGTTTGTATTTGGACTTCGAGCTTGTCAGTTACACCACTATTCACTTCGAGCTTGTCAGTTACAAACACATCCATGAAAATCCGGGAATTGGTCCAAGTAGAAGACTTCGAGCGGATCCAAGTATTTCGAATTCAAAATAAGCCACTTCGAATTCGAAGTCAATAGACTTCGTATTGAATTTTGGGTTTCGAAAACTAGCCCTTGACTTCGAGCGGATTATTTGCCTTGCAAGAACACTTCAAAAACTAGATCAATACACTTCGCACTCGAAGTTAGCTACTTCGAATACCTATTAAGCCACTTCGAGCGTGTTTTTCCAACTCGAAACCAAACAACCCACTTCGAATTCGTAATACAATTCGAAACTTACTTCGAAATTCACCACTTCGCATTCGAAATCATTTTCGAAACAAACTTCAATTTGTCACTTCGAATCAACTATCTTCTCTTCGAACCATACTTTCCTAGTACACTTCGAACTCCATTTCGAATCAAAACCACTTTGAATCATCTCAAGTTATTCGAAACACACATCTTGTTCACTTCGAATCCCACTTCAAATCAAATCAAATTTTGATACATCAAACCAACTTTTCAAACAAAGAAGTTCTAGACCACTTC
>JAUEJL010122264.1:0-24048 GCA_032274825.1 Drosophyllum lusitanicum | reverse complement strand
GTTTAGGCAACTAACAAGAAACTAAAATGCAACAGAAACTAACAGCTAATGACAGCTAATTACAACTGAACTACAACCGAATTAAAGTCACTTAACAGTGTCGATAAATAATCTTCGGGGATTTTAGATTACCAGAACATTAAAGGGGATCTGAGCTTACAGCCTTACACATAACTTAGGTGATTATAATTTTAAAGAAGTTGAGCTCCCCAGGTGTTCTATTGCTACTTCACTTTCTAAGAACCTAGGACATTGATTACTTACATAAAGCTTCTCACTTGGGTTTTAATTGATATGAACGCTTTTGGTTTAGCTTTAGCATGTTAGTCTGTGTTTGGCTTCTTTTGTAGTTTTGTTACGAATGGTACCAGAACTGGTGTGTATAATAAGTAGCATTGTCGTATCTCCTTTTCTAGGGATATTGATTCAGGGATTGTGCGAGCTTCCATATAAGACTTGTGAGAGTGCTAAGAATTCAAGTAGGGAGGTTTTCACATCCCATCTCATAATAAGCTCTAAGTTAGAATTAAGAGCCTTATAGTAGTGGGCTACGTACAAATTCTCACCATGGTTAGTTGATATGAGGGCTATCGTTATAGTCACTTTAGTCAGGGTTGTTATAGAAAGAGAATTCAGTAATTACTTCTATATGTATAACTATCTATACAATTATACATCATGGTGGCACTGAAGTTAATTTTGTAATATACTTGTCTTGTAAGTATATAAGTCACATTTGTGCTTACACAACACACTGAGTCACTGCTGACTTTTGTCTTAATAAACAAGAATACCATTTATCTAAGTATCCTTTACTGGGTGATCAGTTTTGGAGTTTATTTGCAATTGCACAATTATATTATATCTGGTGGTCTATGTTGCATTGCTTTGTTAGGTATTGTTAAATTGGGGCACTACCAAATTGTCGCCTGTGTCATCATCTAGTTGAGCATCATGCGAAGTTAAAAACATACCATTAAAAGGGATTGGACATAGTGAAAAGGAGCAAACTATAACGGGCAATCATGAAAGTTATGTTCACACCTTGAATGCTTGGCAATATTTTGATAATATTGCTTGGCAAGTCATATGTAAATTATCAGGTTCCGTGCCCGCGGGAGGGGGGGGGGGAGGGGGGGTGTCGAGTTACGCTCATCTGATGTATGCGGCCTAAGCATTTTGATTCAACTCACCAACCACTAGGCCATCTTGAGATAGTTTGAAAAATGGGCGTAACACGAGTTTACGAATCTCAGATATTTATCTGTAAATGTATTTGAAACTCTCAAATCTTCATAGAGTTTGAGAGCTTCAGTCGTCTTTATTAGCTTTTGACTCATCTCATGTATAAAATCTTATTGTTAATGATAATAGAAGTTGTAGTAATAATAGTTTCTAGTTGGTTATTAGAAGAGGGACAAGCTAACATTGCTTCAGAGTCTATAATGTTCAATTTTTATATATACTACGTTACACGAAAAAAAATACTCTGTTCTTTTCTTTGAAAGCCTAGTTAAGTAGAACTTCATACCCATTTAAACAGACATAGACTTCATAACAAGTCATTATTGGTTTGCTCTTTCCATTCAGCTCTCGTATTTTCCCATAATACCTTTGATGTTATATAACATCCTCCTTAAATTGAAAAAAAGGTTAAACAAAAAGAAAACTTTCTCAGCGCCATTTAACAAAAAATCTCTTTATGTATTTCATCTACCACACATGTCGCTTATTCATAAAGTCCAATAAACACGCGACATGGTGTAATAAATCAAGTATGTACTGACATGATTTTACTTCTTTCCTTCCAGTGGCAAAAAGGACGTCTGTTTTTGATGATCCAACAATGGAGATCCAAGAACTGACTGCTGTCATCAAGCAGGACATTACTGCCCTTAATTCAGCTGTGGTAGATTTGCAGCTTGTTTGCAATTCGCAAAATGAAACTGAAAATGTTTCAAGTGACACAACCACACATTCGACCACAGTTGTTGACAATCTGAAGAACCGTTTGATGACCACCACAAAGGAGTTCAAGGAAGTTCTTACCATGCGGACAGAGGTTTGCAGTTTAATTGGTGAAACTCGTGAAATAATAACCATGTTTTAATGTTGTTTCATTAAAGCCATTTTTTTAACTGCAAAACGACTCAAGTTTCAATATAGTTCTATTGTTGTGAAAATTTTCATAACTGGTTAAAGCTGAGTGACCCAAATGGCCAAATGTTAATACAGGTTTACTTGAAAAGAAAAAGTCGCTATATAGTTGCCAAGTCTCTAAACTGTTCCATTCAAGTCACTCAATTTTAATCAATTATGAAAATTTTACAACAATGGAACAAAATATTGACACTTGAGTGGCTTTTGCAGTTGAAAAGAAGTTTGAGCGACTTTAATGGAACAATTTTGAAACGTAGCTACTATTAGGTGGCATATTCCCTTTTATAGCATTTTTCCTCATATGCTACTGTTTGACTTTTTGGCTGCAGAACCTGAAGGTTCATGAAAATAGAAGGCAGTTATTTTCAGCAACTACTTCAAAAGATACCGGTAACCCATTTGTCCGTCAACGTCCCTTAGCTAATAAGTCATCTACCACTGCATCAAATTCTCCTCCTCCATGGGCTGGTGACTCTTCAAATTCAACCCCATTGTTCCAAAGGTAAAGTTGACAATGCTGTAAAAATTGGTCCAGGCGGTTATGGGCGGCCCACCAACCTAGAAATCACTTGATCGGTCAAATTTATCGGTTGTGGTTATATCTGGTTCTAGGCGGTCAACAAAAGGGTTTGACTTGATTTTTAAAAAAAATTGAAATTTGCTTAAGCCGCTTAGGGTTTACAAGAATTATGGTTTTTATTTTTCAAGCTTGTTAAATTGTTTGATGGTTATTGACTTATTTTGTTAGGGTATTGCTAATATTTATTTTTTAAAAATAAATTCCTTTATTATTTAGGGTCCCCACCTAGAAACTAATCAATCACCTCCTAGACTGATTAATTGCTTGAAGTTAGTTGATCGACTATAGTACTATATACACCTAGCGATTTTTACAACCTTGAAAGTTGATGTGACATTAATAATGTCATAATTATAAACTACTCAGGATAGTGTTATTGTCTTGAATCTGAACATGTTCTGTCACAAATGACTTTCTTGCAAGATCAGGTTGGCTAAATTATCAATACAGGTAAAGCCAGTCAATACGGGCCAAAATCTGATTGGATCATGCTGATCTGCCAAGTGCCAACACTTTTTTCTAAATATTTACATTATTATAGATAATTAATGTATTAAAAACGATTTCGGAAATTACTATTGGAAGTGAGGAGATGTGTACACTATAATCATTAGGCTATACACAACAAGAACTTTGATTTGGACATTTATGCTCTTAATTGCATGGATGAGAAGAATAGATGACAACTATGTGTTACGATCATATCGGCCGAAAGAAAATTTAGTTGACGGCTTATAAGTCTTGGTGTCCCCTTCCCCTACAAGCCTGCTTTAAGGGGTGAGTTCTACACTTGGGCTTATGGCGTGATACGGGCCTAGTATGGGATAGGTTTGTATCAATTGGTATCAGAGCAATCCCCATCTTGCAAGGTTCTAACTCTTGGATTGGTGGCTTGGACCCGAAAAGAGGGTGTCAACCGTGACCAACGTAGCTGCCAAAAGTATATTAAGTTGGTGTAAGTCTAGGTGTCCCCTCCCCTTCAAGCCAGTTTTAAGGGGCGAGTTCTACACCCGGGCTTATGGCGTGGTACGGGTTTAGTATGGGATGGGTTCATATCACTATGTAAAGGGGTTATAAATCTTTAATTTGTTGTGTATGGACAAATTTGTGTACAATCACCTCCCTTATTAAATCATAATCTGGTTTTTTAATATAGCATATTAGGAGGCTGTCACCATTTTAATACATACTTGACCTGTTTTGTATATAACCAGCAAGGGCGGCCTTAAGGGTGTGCGGGGTGAGCGAGCGCACAGGGCCCATGTCTAGGAGGGGACCCAAAATTATTTTTGTATACATATATGTATATGAGTCTAATATAATAGTTTTTCAAGCCCATACAATAACAAACAATTTGAAAGTCCATGTTTAATGCAATTAGCGTATAATCTATTAGGCCAAAAAATATTAGACAAACTATTTTATGATAATTATCTTGCTTTGGTTTGTGGTATACCCATTAGGTCAAAAAAGTTAGCCTATAACCTGTTGGGCCAAAAAAGTTGTATTGAGAGGACCCGTTTTTGTTTTGGTTAATTAAATGATAATTATCGTTGTATTCATAAATTTTATTTAATATAAATGTATTTAGGGGTCCATTTTTTACTTTTTGCATAGGGCCTCCAAAATCAACGAAACGGCCCTCATAACCAGGCTTTTGTATTGTATTCATTTGGCCCATTGGAGATAAAATATCGCTTGAATTAAAACTGTTCAAAATATAAAACATTAAACAATCATCCGGAGAACATTGGATCTCCTAATGTTAACTTTTACCGTCCTCTGATTCTATTGTTGACGTTTTTCACTTCTCAGGAAGCACGCAGATGCTGAATCTCAGCCGTTGATACAACAAAACCAGCAGCAGCAACAGATGGTTCCGTTACAAGATAGTTACATGCAGAGCAGAGCTGAGGCTCTTCACAGCGTTGAGTCAACTATTCATGAGTTAGGGAACATTTTCACACAATTGGCAACCATGGTTTCTCAGCAAGGGGAGCTTGCAATTAGGTTAGTTTGATACACGCTCCTCGTTTTGGTATAAAAGTTTAAAATTTTGTTTTAATCACACGATATACACATACTAAATAAAGGTAAGAACAAGGAGAGCTTTTGCTACTTCGTACCTTTTTAGTTGAGAAACTGGCTAGTGGCGACCAACTTTATTTCAATTTTTAATTTGGTCACCAAAGTTTAAAAGTTACTAAGAAAAGACTTGAACTTTGAAAATAGTTTCACTTAGGGCAATATTGCCAAGTGGGTGGTATTCTTTGCAAGAGTACATTACTTATCAAATACAAAGAATGGCAACCATCTTGGGCCATATTGCCGTGAGTGAAATTTTTATTTATTTATTCTTTTTAATTTAAGCTTTCAGTTGGTGATCTCTAAACTTCTTTGACATAATCAGATAATGGAAGTTGGTCGTCTTTCCTTATTTGATTCTTCGAGACTAGGAACTCGTAATCTTTTTGAAACTTTTTTCTGCACTTCATTAGAACATGCCACTGAACAAAGAACAAGATGCTTATGGAAATAATAAATTCCTTCATTTCCCACATACATGCAAAAGTCCAGACGCCCTAATTGGTTGATATAAGAAAAGGCCCCAGTTTTTCTATTGGGAATAGAAAGATGACCACATTGTGCCTAACATGCTTAAAAGTCACTTGTACATCTTAGTTTCATGAGGATTTAAGAGGTAGCGTAGATGTATAAAATATGATTAAAAAAAGTTGTAACATATGTGGATGCCTCCTAAAGTACTCTAGTTTCTTTTTAAATTTTTATTGAGGTTACTTATATATTTAAATTACTTTATAGACCACCCACGTACGTATACCAAATAGATACAGTAACATGCTGGAATATTATACAATGACAAAATAACACCCAATTGTTTCTACAATGAAACAATTATTTTTACTGATTGCTACTAGGGTAATTTGGTCTATTGAAAAATGGGAAACTCACCTTGTTAGATCTTAACTTTCATATTTTTCTCAAAATAAGTACTTTATTTTTTATCTTATATAGTAAGTATTATAATGCTAGCAAATTACTCTACTAGTTCCCAACTTTTATATTTTTCCCAAAGTAAGTACTCTACACTTTTACATTATACATTAGGTACCATGCTTTTTATAACTTTTTAATATTTTCCCCAAACTTTTATATTATTTTTAAAATAAAAAAATGATAAACAGAAACTTAATAAATGATTACGTGACCCAAATTGCTTGTCAAGTAATCCCAGTGTATCCAATTTTTTGCTACCTTAACACTTTTAGGTCTCCATTTCTTCACCAAGAGGAAGTTTTTTTAATGGCTTAAAAACCTAGTTGGCCCTCACCCGACCGGTTGTACATAGAACCGCTTCGGAGAACGGCATGATAAAGACATGTACCGATCCAAAGAATGGATCTGATCTGGTGACTGGGAATCATTACCAAACCCGGTTTTATTGTTTTTCATTCAATAAACCAAGCGAAAGCCCTAAATTGTTGTTTGACTTTCAAACTATTTTTTTGTTTTTAATTTGGAGTTAGGATATTTGAACTATAAATTGTTGTGATTTGGATTATAGTTCAAACATTCTAATTTCTACAATATTAAAATAATAGTTCAAACGTCATATAACAATTGTCAACAATTTAGCTTTCGTTTAGTTTATTGTACAAAAAATAATAAAACCAGGTTTTGTGACGATTCTGGGTCACTGGTTCCAGCCTATATCAACCCGTTCTCCAAACCAGTTCTCGGCCTAACCAGCTGCACTCGATTTTTAAAACATTAAAAAAATTCTCTTCCCCTAGTGAAAAAATATCTGGAAGTGTTAAGGTGACAAAAAAATGGATACTTGAAGACTACATATCAAGAAATATGAGTCACGTAACTATTTTTAGAGTTTCAGGTTATCATATATTTTATTTTAGTAATAATATAAAAGTTCTGGGTAGATATTAAAAAGTTATAAGAAGTATGGTACCTAATGTATAAGGTAAAAAAGTAGAATATTTACAACAACATTATCCAATCCTGCCTAAGCGAGGTATGTGGGAGGTGAGATGTAGAGTGTAGACAATCATACCTCTATCCGCAGGTAGACTGGTAGAGAGACTGCATCCCGAGAGACCTCTAGAGAGATTGCATCCCGAGAGACCTCCGGTGGTGAGAGAAATTTGAGTCACGTAATTAAAAAATTATAGTACTTCGGGAAAAATATAAATAGTCATTTTCCCAATAATATAATACTTAATAGATATGGTAAAAAAGTAGAGTACTTTGGAAAAAATATGAAAGCTGAGAACTAATAGTCATTTTTCCCTAAAAAAATCAAGGGTATTTCCACTATGCATCTTTTTGGCTGAATTTATTATAAACAAAACATACTTGGGTGGTCTATAAAGTAGTTTCAGACTTTCAATATGTTGGTCACCTTATTGGAAAAATTGACTAGATGGGTTGCCTCCAGATATATTATCCTTAAAAGATTTGCACCATTAAACAATACTCTATTTTTCAGTAAAGCGATTTACAAGGCTGTAAGCATTTAAATACACGTTGGGATACTTATAATGATTCGATGGGATAAGGTCTAATTTTTTAAGTAAATAGGTCAAAATTTCCACATTTATCTCCCATCACACCTGTTAATAAGAAAACATAAGCTGTTAATCAACATTAATACTCATTCTTTAGATTATGCTTTCCATATGTATATCATTAATTCATTAAGAAGTCAGAAAAAAAAAGAGCAAATCAAATTAGTCACTTTTAAGAACATGACATGATCGTTTATTTCTGCATTTACTTCCGTTTGAGACGCTTCACTTTGTAGGAAATCAATTTGTCATTTTTAATAACCAACAGAGTGCTTGGGATTGCTTATTAGAACTACTCATCCACTTGTTTTCTGATATAAACACGTTTGAAATTAGCAACTTCGACTTCAAAGCATCTTATTTTGCTCACAAAGTAATCAGATACACATTCTGGATAAGCAATCCCAAACACCCTCAAAACTGCTTACTAGTATATCAAAGCACAATAAGCAGATGAACAGTTTTAAGAAGAAAATATCAAACACCCGCCAGGCGCTAACACTATAACTTCAACAGGATTGATGAAAATATGGAAGATACTCTGGCAAATGTAGAAGGAGCACAAGGACAACTAATGAGGTACCTCAACAGTATATCGTCCAATCGGTGGCTAATGATCAAAATATTCTTTGTATTGATTGCCTTCCTCATGATTTTCCTGTTCTTTGTCGCGTAACAATATCTCATGTGTATTTTCGTGTCGGAAAATATATATATAATGCAAAAAACGAGGTTTTTCTGGAACGTTTTCTTGTTTTTCATGTGTACATACGGATACACCTTTCAAGAAAAATCTACAGGAAATAGTTGCGGCACATGATATGAATATGGGTTTCTGGGGGTTCATGTTGTTTGTACAACTAGAGTTATTCTTGGTTGTACCTTAAGCTGTGATTGAGGTACAATGAAATAAATTTGCTTTCTGTAATTTTGTTGGTAATTTAAGTCTGTAGGTATTTTTGATTGTATCTGAAGCATTGAACTTTGTAAAGTGATGAATGATTGAGGGTTCTTTTGTGGTTATTTCTTGTTGGAAAACTGCAAATAACATAATAAGACTTAGATTTGTCATATGGCTTTTAGTTCTCTTATCCTCAAATTCTTATTGTATGTATCAAACATTAAAAAGTTTTAAGAAGTACTAGTGTGAGCATTTTTAAGTACTTACTTATGTAACAAGTAATCGGATATTCAGTAGAAACGTTTAAAAGTTGAGTATATATAATAACATTCTTTAAAATTTGATACAAACCAATGAATCATAAGAATTTGGTTAAGGTTAAATAATACATTTCGGTAAACTGTGTTCTTTTTTTAATTGTTTTATCGACTTTAATTTTAATTTTGATTATAAAAATCATATTAATGCAATTACGTTCTTTTTAGTAAATCGATTTAGAAAGTTGTAGTCATTACTTTTTTGAATACAACATACATACATACACACTGTTGTGGAGGTCTAGGGATCAAACCTTGACACATGTATTTAAACTCTGGGTTACGTGATTTGCCTTCTCCATGTTGGCCGTTGGACCGATCGGTGAAGGCCGTCAAAGGGTGGGCAACATACATACATATTGATTAAATTTGGAATTGCTTAGACACGGATACAAATTAAAGCTCAAAATTCTGGCTATTAGCTATCATCTTTCAGCTCTAGCTACTAACTATGTTGACCAAACATATCCAATACTGGGATTTATGGATATTAAATTTGCCTACGTTAGTACATAACGTGTGTGATGTAAATTGTTAAATGGTGATGATTTTGATATAATTAATATGAATGAGATTCCTTAGTTACTTGAATTACAAGCTTGAGCTACATTATGTATTTTATCATATTCTTCTAAAACAAATAAAAAAAGAACATGACATTCATATATTCAGATCATTATAACAACTTGATTGAATTGTAACTCTGGAAATTATTTTGAATCAAAAGTATGAGAGGTATATTCGACAACAGGCTTACGGAGGATTATAGGGGCTTGAGATTATAGTTTTCATAATTTCTAGCCCTCATAGCCCCGTTCGAGTGTTAAAATCTTAAGAGGATTATTAAAAACATAATCCCTCATAATTCACTAAAATAAAAGCCTTTTCAAGATAAAATAAAAGGATTTAGTTCCTAAAAATGTATCAAAGTTATAATTTTGTAATATACATTACCTTGAAAATGTACGAAGATATAATCTTTTAATGTTGTGTATACACAACTTTAAAAACTACCATTTAATATACTTCGATGCATTTTTATTTTTTGTATTTTTTTCAGGGACTGTAAATTTCCTGTTTTGGTATAATTTCTTTTAATATATATAATTTTATAAATTCGAACTTTTTGAATTTAATTTTTTTTATAATTATTGATAATTCTTTTCTTGAAAATGTAATTGTTTCTAAACAGTTGAAACAAAATACATTGACGAGTCTCAAATTTTAGTGTGAATGTATGATGGATATATGAGGAAGAAAAAACTAAGATGACATTATATGATAAACACCATCCTTATTTAATAGATATGAGAGATCCAGATTCCACTATAAACATTAAACAATATGTAGATGTAAATAAATATGTATAACTAAATAAGTCTACATATTAAAGGGTCTTTGGTCTAACGGTATCTGGTATTTAAGGTAACCTAAAAATTTTAGTTTCAAGTCCCACAATAAAAAATTATGTAAATGTAAGAATAAGTTTAGATAGTGTGTGAGTTCTTTTGTAAAAAGTACCAAAGTCAAGTTTATTTATTATACTTCAAATCATTTTATATATTAAAAGGTTTAATAATATACTTATTGCACAGTCATAAGTATGATAGTTGATTAATTGCTCTTTTCTCACCAAATCTTACCAATTAAAAGTTAATTCAATTCATGCTCGTTATTAAAATTACACACATTGATTTTTCATCTAACCTATGATATTATTACAATATTTGAAACATGATTATGAACTATAATTAAGCTTACATTTAATAAATGAGCGCTACCAAAGTATTACAATACGGAGGTGGCCGTACACAATAACTTTATTCATTGTCAATTTGTACCATGTGCAATAAATGCTTGTATCTTGTTCTATATGACTAAAAACTGATGTGTACGGATCAACTTCTATTACAATATGAGTATAATTTGTGCATAGAAGAAAAGATGAATGCACATAAATCATAATATCATCAAATTTTGTGTATAAACCCATAAACCATAATAACATGAGAAAAATATGTATGCTGTTAACAACGTTTAAGTAAACAATATTATACTCTTTTTTAAAGATAATATTATGCTCAAATATCTTTTAAAGACTCATGTTAGTCAAAATAACTTTTACTTATTAAAAAAGCATGTAATTGTGCATAACACAAATTATGTACTGCCAAGAATATACATTATTTTCTCCAACTATATATATATATATACACACACTTTTTTTTTTCATGTACAGGTCATTCCACATAATTTGATTGGTGTACACCTCCTTTCATATGCATACCATTAATTGTATATATTTGAATGTTCTCATGAGATATTTGTTGAAAGCTTTTGAGTTGGTAGGAGTTCAAAGATAAGATTGTTTGGGTTGTAGGTGCAGGTAAGTGGTGGTTGGGGTTTAGGACGGTTGCCATATTTTTTGTTCTCACTGGATTTTCTTCTAAGGTTGTTAGCGTTGCGTTTAATGGATTGTGACCGGGTGAGTGGAGATAAGTAGGGCTGGAAACTTTTGACAAGATACGAACTCGACCTGAAAAAGTGACACGAACATAAAAAATAAAAAAAGTTGGTTGACACAAACCCGACATGAAAAAGTGACACGACACGACAATCCAATATTGACCCAAATAACACGACAAAGGTATAATCGTAAAAAATTTTAAAATGAAATTGGGGCAACATTTGCATTGAAAACTTAAAATCTTACTAACTTCTTGACTTTTTTCTCTCTCATTCTCACTTCTCAAAATGAACAATGTCGTCGTCACTAATACTATCTCTCTCTTGTCACTCGTCTCTTGTTCTTGAGTCTTGTCATCGTTGTTACTTTCTTGTCGTCGCCTTCTCCCGTACTATCTCACGTGGATTGCTCGACCACATGAATAATTTCATAGTGATTGATTGAGGTGGTATGATTTCAAAACTACAACTAGAACCTACATGTTTCATTCATAATTTATTGCATTTTTTTATTAACTATATACTCAAGAACTAAAATTGGCCGAAAAATAGGTCAACATGAAACACGACATGAGAAAAGATGACACGACTTTCACCCAAACACGAAAATAAACGAGTCAAAAACAGGTCGACAGAAATTGACACAAAACACGAACGACACGAACACGATAACCCGAAACCGACACGAATTGCCACCTATAGAGATAAGTGATGTTTGTAGTTTATGAAGGTTATTGGGGTTTGGTTTGATGGTATTCCGAGTTTTGAAGGTCACCAAAATCTAAAAAATATCATTGAATATTATGTGACATTGCATATAATGTAATGTTTAAACAAGTTTGTTGTGTTATCCGAGAAAAAAAATGGTTGCATAAAAAGGTAATTAAGACGTAATTACTTGAATTTTGGTGTATTTTATAACAAAAAAATCTGGCTAACAACACCCGAGTCTAAGTTGTATAATAAGTGCTCACGCTATAAGCACGTTTTGCTAGTGACACACTCAATAACGAGCTCAACCTGCTCATTGTACTACTCGATGGTTTTCTTTTTAAGCTCGTTCAAACTTTTGATACGTAGTTATTACCGCAAGATGTTAATGAAGAATATTAATAATAATGTAAAAGTTCAATAACAATTAATTTTATATTAATGTATCGATCAAACACATGGCTTTGATCTCAACCGTTATCTCTAATAAACGGTCCAGATTTAAAATGACAAAGAAACTGTAAACGTAGTGAACACACATAAAAACACACCAAAATGAAACCTAAATCCACGCAAAACCACCTCAATTTCCATAGCAATAGCAGCAGCAGCTGCAGCTCATCGGAACCCTAATTTCATCCCCACAATATCTTCTTCGTGTTCCCCTTTCAAAAGTATCAAATTCTCGCACACCCTAATTTGTACAATCCATCTATCATACAAGTCATTTCTAATCGATTTGAAAAACGAGGTGAAGTGATTTTCGATCTTGTTTCCTCCAGATTAATGTTGACAGCGTTAATCGAATCTTAATTCTTGTTTTTCTGGTTGACTTTTGTTGTTTGGTGCTTTGAGGATCCTTTATCTGGTCAAAATCTTCAAACGTAACGTTATCGTTCTGTGTTAAATCTTATCCGCAAGTCGGAACCAGTGTTTGTTGTTTGATTTTGATTTGGATTTTGAATTTGTCGATAGTCATTGCGTTTTTGTTACTAGAACTGAATAAATCGTTAAAATTTATATCTTCAGGTTCACTTTTGTGTATGTATAAGTATATATATACATACATATATAAGTGTATCTGTTTTTAAAATTGTAAGCTTAAGTTTTCGGGAGCTTGTAATTTCGATCTGTTGAGCTTGGAAGCGCATTTGAGATTTTGAGTGAAAAATGGCTGGAGGTGGAAGTAGGAAGGATGATTCGATTGCGATTAGCAGCTCAAATGTTTTTGCTGCCCTTGGAAGCTTGAAGAAGAAGAAGAAATCGGATAAAGATTCGAAAAAAGGGGGTAGTTCGAAGAAGGGGCAAGATAAGGATCGTGAAGGGGAAAAGGAGCAGGTTTTTTGGGCTCCAGCACCTTTAACGGTGAAATCATGGGCGGATGTGGATGATGAGGATGATGATGATTACTATGCAACCACCGCTCCTCCCCAGTCTGTTTGGGGTGCTGGTGGTGGGGACGAGGATGATAAGGTGAAAGGAAGTGAGACTCCTATCGAGGTGAGGAAAAACTCAATGTGTCTTTTTAGTCACTCATTTTTTACTGCATTTGCATCTATACTTTTAAATGTTATTACCTATATCATTGTTGTATTACATGTTAGTTGCTGCTGTCCTGTTCACTCATGAATTATGGGACGCATTATATGCTAGTTATGGTTCTTTACAATTGGGTTCATGCTTAATAAGTCTGATTGCAATGAAGGTATGCGTTCTATGACTGGAACAGAATAAACTTGAGCAATTTGGCTGGTTTGGGAATTTCCTCATTAGCTTTCTGGTTAATGGTTTCTGTGTTTTAGTGTGTTTATGTGTATGTGAAAATTTTTGAAGGTATGAGACTATTCAGCCCAAGCTGTCTAACTGGCTGAATTAGACGGTTCTATTTGGATTGAGCGGAACGGCTAGTTTGACAGGTTTGGTATTAAAACTGTGAAAACGGGCTTAGTGGCCTAAACCTGCCAAATTAATGGTATTGTTGACACTCCTAATTGTATTATGATGAAAGATATTGTTATATTAGTCACTTTAGGGTGTTTTTGAAGTTGGATGTTTGTGTCAGTTACCTAACTTGTTTAAAATGGATGCGGGCACAGGGCGAATAAGAACTTTTGTTGGCCTTTGTTCTTATTTTTGGGTAAGGATATGGTTTGAATATATTAAAGATTACTAGTGTTACAGACCCTAGTGAGGATTTAGCTTTTCTGAGAGTTGATGACTTCGCAATTTACAATATTTCCAAGTTAAAGACAGTTTTGCATGGTATTCTACATTGTTATGTTGTTTCTATTGGAAGTTGATTTATATATTCATTTTATTTTATGTGATACTTGGTACGTACGTCAGTGCTAATCTAAACGGTTTTTTTATCAGGGTTTGTCATTTTGTTCCTATTTTTTTGTTTCACAGACATTCTTTACATCTCATGATTTTGAAGTTAAATGTATTTTATAGTGTTTATTTGCTGGCTAACTAATGAGAATTTAGCTAAAAGGAACATGCTTTAATTCCTACTTTGTGCCCTTGATGTTTCTATAAGGATTGTATCATCTGATTTCATTTAATGGATGCTATTACTGAGAGATATTTGCTTTGCTCTACTCGTGATAAAAGCATTTTGCCTTTCGGGGACTTGTTGACATAATCATAAATTTTCAATCGTTTCAGATGAGTAACAATTGGGGGTAAATTTTAAAAAATCGATGTTAGTTATATGATATGTGGTAATGAAATTACAACAGGAGACCTTATGCTAATTGTCAAAATACATATCCTGGATGAACAGTACTTCAAACGTTTTTTACTTTTGTGTCTGAATAAGTAACGGGGTGTCGCTCAATCAATCTGTAGGGGCGATTTGTTTTGTAGTCACAATGTTTGTGAGGCCATAAATTTCAACATGATGGTAATTCTTTTGTGGTAATTTGAGATGCTTGAGGAATTTTTTTATCAAGTTTTCAAGCCTCATATTTACGCATACAGATACCTTTGTCCTGTTATTGTGTTGAGTAAAAAAATTTCCATATTGGGACGTCCCATATTAAATGTACATGCCCTTTATATCGTATCTCCATGATATCCATCTTTACCATAATTCATCACTTTAGTAAAAAGAGTTTCGCTTTTAAGTAGACTGTGGCATTAGATAAACAAAAGGGCATTATTCGTATTTCATTAGTTAACGCCTTTCTCTAACGTGTACGGAATGAAGTTGCGCTTAACTACTGGAAGAGCAAGTGATACCTAATCTAGTTGCTCATTTTGTCAGCATAAGTTGCCTCCAGCACTAACATCAATGCAGTTTAGTTTCATTTGATGAGTTGAGAAAAATAACAGCTATCTGTTTATACGTACAAAATGCTCAAGTATAAGTTATAAGAGTACTTTTCTAAGTGGTGTATTTCATTGTTAGATTGATTCAGTTACAACATGCAAACAATGCTATTAATTATGCTCTCCCTGCTTGTGACATATAAATATTCTAAACTTTTCCGGCTAAAGGTTGCTCAATTAATTGCCAATGTATCAACCCTCATATACTACATAAACAAAGGCTAATGTACAATAAAAATATCTTCTTAATATGATGCAGTCTGACCCAAATAAGGCTAGTGTACAAAGAAGGGGCTTCTAACCTTTTATGTGAAAACAAGTCAATCTGGGAATTATAGTTGAATGGTCAGATGGGTAAATCTAGTAAAATCTTAAAAAGAAAATAGTTTCAGCGTTCGACTGTTCAAAACTTCAAATGTCATCCAAAAGCATACTCAAGTGTTTACAACCTCCTACCTTACTGTTTTCCAAAAAAAAATCGATCATTATTATGATAATAATTTTTGTAATATCTTAACTATTTATGAAATAAAAAAAAACTAAAAATGAAGACAAAAAGTGTCTCTACTCAGCCCATCTAATTAACACGTTTTGAACCAAGACCTACCCATTTTGCAACCTATGGCTAATAGGTTCCTGTTATTCTCCAAATAAAAATCAACTATCTAAGATTCTTGTCACTGTTAGTCTGCCTTCAAGAAACATTCTATTTGGTTGGTCAAAGAGGCCGTATGGTTTCACCATGGGTCGCTGGCGGCTTAATGGTGGAGGAAGTCAGTCTATGTATACTATCCATCTCTCGCAGCTTTCAAAAATTATTTAGTCATATTCCGACTTCTATATCTGCAGGAAAGTGAAAGTGAAGATGAAGGGCTTGATGAAATCGATGATGACAATGATGACGAAAATGATCATGAACCAGCAGAAAAGGAACCGTTGGTTGTTGAGAAGCCTGCTGAAGTTTTGCCTCCAAAGGAGACCGACAGGCAACTTTCAAAGAAAGAGTTGAAGAAAAAGGAGCTTGCTGAGCTTGAAGCGGTGCTTGCTGAATTGGGTTTGAATGACAACAATAACCAAGAAGACACCCATGGTAAAAAAAAAAAATAATTGTAGCGTTTCCCATAAAAATTTGTGACAACCTTTACAAATTATGACCATATCCTTTTTCAGTCATTGCAAACCAACCACCTTTCATGTGAAAATTCCAAAGGAGAAATACAAAAACTTGTGTGAATGTTCTTAACTCTTATTGGAAACTAATCATCTTTCAGAAGTTATATAAAAGCAGACGGTTGATTCGTGGTGGTAATTCTGGCCCTTTTTCCTAATAAGCGATCAGTTTGCGTTGTGTCTTATGACAAACAGTATTATGATAATAATAATAAAAATACTGTAGCTACAAGGGGAAAACATGTCTAACAGGTTGAAAGTACAAAAGTCAAATTTTGATTCATACACCTTGAACTATACAGAGATTCAGATTATTATTGTTGTAATATTGTTTCTTGTGTTTTCTTAATGGACGTAACATTGTTTACGGGTCAGTCCAACCTAGCTTGTTTCGATCCTTGATTATAATAATCCATTTAAACCTGAACCAAATTCTAACCTGTTACAACCCGTTTGTAGTGCTAATCTGCTACATATTGCAAGAATTAGCAATGTTGGATTACCTTTGGAAATGCAAAACAACTTTTGTTCTGGCACTTATCCATAATCATTTATTTAACCTTTGCAGTTTTGCAAGAGCAATGCTTTTTACTACATGAAAGTATGAGGGTTGGATTATATTTAAAGAATTTATATTTTTTTCAAAAAGTAAAGAAACCAAATTCTTTCTGCTTCACTTCATTGTGATATCCTTGTTTCATTCATATATGGTCCTTCTCAGGTGGTGTTCAAGAGAAAATTGAGAATCAAAATGGGGAGCAGGAGAAGAAAGACAAAAACGTTGCAGGTGGCGAGAGCAAAAGTGCTAAAAAGAAGAAGAAGAAGGACAAATCATCCAAGGATAATGCCAAAGAACAACAAGAACTCTCCAATGAACCTGAGCTCGGGAATTCTGAAGCTACAGGATCAGAAAAAACTGAAGAGTCATCTGGAGTAGATGTGAAGGAAAAGATTAAGAAAGTGGCTTCCATGAAGAAGAAGAAATCTAGCAAAGAGATGGATGCTGCTGCCAGGGCTGCTGCTAGTGAGGCGGCAGCAAGGAGTGCAAGACTTGCTGCAGCTAAGAAGAAGGAGAAGAATCACTACAACCAGCAGCCTGTTCGGTAAGTTTTTTAAAAATAGATATAATATATGCTGTGGAATGCGTAATAAACCTCTGCGTCTTTGGTTGCATTTTGAGAAGGTGTCTTTACATAGTGACATTTACAGTTTTTTACTTGAAATTTTACTTCAAAACTCTTTAGGGTTTTTACTTTTACATTATCACCCGTTGTGCCTTTCGTAGAAAGTAGAGAACACCCATGGATGATACTTGGATCTTAAATTTTTACTTTCCCTTTTTCACTCCTGTGTTGGCGACTCTAGATGATGGTTTGTTATATTTTCTCGTTTTGTTTTGTTGACTTGGGGGTTTGTATCAACTTTTTTGTTGTTTTGATAGAATTTTTACTTACATTGATCCTTTTAATGGTATACAACTCGGGTTTCTTGAAAATTACCGTCTTCTGCAAGCTGGTTTGTCTTGACTCTTGAGTTAATGGTATTTAGGTTTCTTGAAATTCTACTTCTGGGAAGTTAAAATTTAGGGCTTGGTCACAATGGAGTTTTCCACTAAGATTATGACTTGTGATGTACCCTTATGTAACTTGAACCCTGACTTGGAGGGATAATGAGGTTGATTCACAGTCTGTCTATGTAGGACAAGTTTAATTTTTATTGTTCAGGGTTTGGGGCAAAAAAATAAAAATGAGCTCCTGAAAATCGCTTATCCCTACACTTAAAGCAACAAAATTACTAAGTTAGGAATCACATACTGCAAAATTTTTGTACAAAATTAGGAAGGATTGTATCTAAGATACAATAAAATAAACCATGTATTGCCGAGGTCGTGAATGTATGATATAATTTGTTCATATAGCGTTTGCGTTTGATGTTCTGTAACAATGGTTGCGTAACTCGTGTTTGCGTTTGATTCAATGATGGTTGCGTTCGAGTGTGCCGTTAAGTTTGACAGTTTCGCGTTTGATGATTTTGATCTTAACCAATGTTCGTTTGCATCTTCTATTTGAGGATCGATGAGTGTCGAAGTTTGATATTTAAACGTTGTGATAAAAAAATTTTCTTAGAGTTAATTATATAAATTTTACTTGTAGTTGTCACGCAATTTCATTTTTAGTCATTTAACTTCAAAAATTATAAAAATAGTCGATGTGGTTGTTATGTTGTTTCATTTTTTGTCTTTTAAGCCAACGGTTGTTAACTTTGACTGTTATTCAAATGGTATTTTAGTTTTTTATGACTTTATCCTTGTTATCAAACAACATTTACCCATTATCATAGTTACCGAACATGTTCTTATTAATATTCCCTTTTAACCTTTTCTTCTACCAAACATGTTATTTCCCCACTCTTTCTCGCTCTATAACCATTTTCTTACAAAACACATCTTCATTTCTCTCCATCTCGCTTTTACAACTCTAGTCTCTGCAGGCACCACCCACCACCCCCCCCCTTCCTGCCAAACATCATGACCACCCTCCCCTCCCCTCGGTGCAGTCAATCTCGGCGATATCTCGGTGATATCTTGCCAATCTCGGATATCGGACCTTAGGAAAATCTCGGTTTCAAATATCGCTTGGTTATGTCGGAGGCGATAATCTCGGCGATATTGTCCGAGATTTGGCCGATATTATGATATCGAAATATCGGTGTACTAGCGATTTTTGTTTTGGTCTGCTTCCCATTCAACTGTCGTCTTCACCTCTTACCTTCCGGCTTCCACTCTTCCATACGATTAGGCAGCAGCGAATACCAACAAGGCAAAAACAGCCTTTCGATCGAGTGAAACAAACCACGATTCACTCCAAGCGACAAACACAGCCCCACGATTTCAGTAGAGACTGTTGCTACAAGCTACGACAAACGGGCCACAAATTTCTTCCTTCCAAGCGACAAACAGGCGACGTGGTTGCGTGTGATAGTTGTAGCCGTCAATTGCAAAGAGAGGCTGGCGTGAACTGCGGTGGTAGCCGATGAAGATTAAAGGAAGGGGAGGCGATGAATTTGGTGGTTTTAGGGTTACAGTGTGTTGTTCTCAAAATATGGGGGTGGGGGATCGGTTTTGCTAATCAATGTAGGGAGAAATATAGTGATAATAAAATACCTATACTACCCTCAAACTTAACTAACCAGGTCTCAAACTCTATATTTAATTCTTACACTATTTACAATAATTCCCTATATATGTGTGTGTGTATATATATATCTATATATTTTGCAAAATATAAAAAATCGATATCTCACCGCGATATCCGCGATTTCAAATATTGGTCCTTAACCGATATTTGATTTTGGACCGAGATAACTGCATAAGCTCCCCTACTTCAAATCTCCCCTTCTTCTCACTCGAAAACCACCACCTACAGGAGACCACACCTCTGGCTCGGCAACCACCATCATTAGCAATCAACTCTTTCTCTTTCAAAGCTTCCTTCCTCTCACTTTAAAACCAAAACCGACTTGGGACCACCACCTGCAGCTCCTTTGCACAACCACCATCGCAAGCATAAACCGTAGATCTAGGTTGACAGCAAGCAAAAACCCTAGATCTAGAGGGGGGATTGCCACCACCGGTGGCTCCCTTGTACAACCACCACCGACCTGAAATGTTCAAACGTTTTTAAGTAATTCTTGAAGCATAAGAATCCTACTCTTTTAAAGTCGTAGACTTTGTAGAATTTCATATTCAATTGGGTTTCTAGTTGTTTAATCAATCTTCAATCATGTTCATCTTCTACTGATATGTGTTCTATACTTCTAGATATGTATATTTTATTGGGTAAGTCATCGATTTTGTTTTTGTAAGATTCACATCATAAAATTTTCAGATTTTGCTTAATCTTGTTGCTCATAATATTCAAACATCATGATTAAAAGAGTTAATTTGGTTTGAATAAATAAATCAGTGATTGAATAAAAGTCAAATATAATTAAAAGAGTTAATTTTGTAAGATTCATATAGTTAAATAATACATTTAGTATAATTAAATATAATTAGAAAGCTAGATAAGAATAAAGGGTAGGAGATAGGTAAGGGACTGTTTGGTAACAAGGAAAAAGTCAGAAAAGACTAAATACCACTTGACTAATGGTCAAAGTTAACAGCACTAGCTTAAAGGATAAAAAATAAAACAAAATAACAATAACGGTCACTATTTTCATGATTTTAAAGTTAAAGAACTAAAACTGAAATTACGAAAAACCACGTATACCAGTTATGTAATTAAATCTATTTCTTATCAAGTAGGCCAAGCCTGAGAAGAGCTGAGTGGGCTGCTCTTCCACCCTTCTTTGATGGGCTAAATTACATCTGTTGGGCTTGAAATATTATTTTATTTAATAATTTCTATATAGTATGTTAAATATAAGTATATAAATTATATTAGTTTGAACTTAAGTTTAAAAAGTTACTAATAAAATCTTATAACAGTCATTGACACGACTAGTTCCTATACTCTGAAAATCTTGTAACTAGGTCCAAACATACGAGTGAGTGGGGCATAATTCTCTTTGACATTAGGGTCCAAAAAATTAGAGGGGTCCAAAATAGTAGAGTTGGAACATTTTTATTTCTAAAAATATAAATGGTCAAACATATGCATATTTTCTTTTTTTTTTCCTTTCTTTAAAAGTATAAGATTTAATTGAAGGCAAAAATACACATATAAGAAACGCGAATCCTTAAGGGATTTTTTTATCAAACTAAAAGTAGTTTTATGCATATAATAATACTAACAAATAATAGGAAAATGAATACACATTTTTATGAAATTTAGCCTCTATTACATGCATTTTTTAATTTAAAAAGAAAGTTGTAATTTAATAAATACACCTTCATATGTGCATTTTAAGCACCCAGACTCTCAGAGTGGGCGTGACAGGGTCGATCATGTCGAGTTCCGTTGCTTGATGCAGCTCCCAAACTCATGTGATGCTCGATGTGAGGCTCTCATCGTGGCGGACCTCATGTTCTAATGAATGTGTGCGTGCACACTCACAAATATCAACGTAATCATATATTTGAAAGAGTTCGGCGTGATGACAAGTTGACGATGACGTGACAGTGGTATAATAACTGTGATAGCCACACCTCTTTGTATTCTCCTAGGTCATATCTTAGACAAACACATCTTTATTTCTTGGTATACCTACCGACTTGCATTATAAAATTGGGTGAAATATTAGGTTACTCGTACTAGAGATAGTCTCTCTACTCGTAGATAGATATATAACTGTATGAATATATACATCTTACCTCAATATACCCTGTTAAAACCGGATTGAATACACTGGTTGTTGATTAGGTTACTCGTACAATGACCACAAAGTTAGCATGTGATGGTGAATACATGTAAAAAAGTTGTCTAAGAGTTCAAATGTAATGTCATCTAGACAGCCTAAATATCTATGTAACAAATAATCGAATATTATTTGTTTTTAAAGATTAAGATTTACATGTTACGTAGTGTCAAACTAACTTCAACAACTCTCATGTTACCATTTCGTCATGCAAATAATATTTCTCAACCACCATTTCAGGTGACTATGTTTTTAAAACCATGCATAATATAAACATTTTAAACCCCTATTTATTTGTAGCTCAACATCTTGGCATGGTTTTCCATTAACCTCGTAAAAATTTTCAAACATATGCTTACAAAACGACATTTTGAAGGCAAAATTCTTCTTCTATGGCTCGGTTTTCGTCATGGGTTCAAGAACGCCATTTCCCCGATCTCCATATCCCTATCACCATTGATCGATCATTCCCTGTCCTTCCTCAAGGACCGATTCAGGCTCAAGAGGGGGATACCATGTATCTCTCGAACCTTGATGACATCATTGGAGCCCGAGTTTTCACCCCCACTATTTACTTTTATAGTGAGGGTGGGGATTCTTTTGATGATGTCGTCAGCATTTTACGGGATGCCCTTGCTAAGGTTTTGGTCCCTTACTACCCTTTTTCGGGTAGGTTAAGGGAGACCGCAAATGGGAAGTTAGAGGTGTTTTTTGGGCCTAGCCAGGGTGCACTCATGGTTCAGGCGCATACTGAGTTATCGTTGGATTGTTTGGGCGATCTTGATGTTCCTAATCCGGCGTGGTCTAGTCTGGTTTATAAGTTCAAAGATGAAGGTGACTACAAGGTTATTGACATGCCTTTGCTAATAGCCCAAGTTACTAGGTTTAGTTGTGGTGGGTTTAGCCTTGGGTTAAGGATTTGTCATTGTATTTGTGACGGGCTTGGGGCTATGCAATTTCTTGGAGCGTGGGCCTCGACAGCGAAAAGAGGCTCGTTGGTGGTGGATCCAAGCCCGTGTTGGGATCGGGAAATCTTCGCTCCTCGTGATCCTCCTATTGTTAATTACCCTCATATTGAGTTTAGGAAGATCGATGATGGTTCTAACTTGACTATTAGTCTTTGGGAAGTGAAACCACTTCAAAAATGTTATTGGTTGAGTCGGGAGTTCCAAGCCCATTTGAAGAGCGTGGCTCGACCCACAGATAGTTTGGGTTGCACCACTTTTGACGCGATGGCTGCTCATGTTTGGAGGTCATGGGTCAAAGCACTAGATGTGAAGCCACTGGACTTCGGGTTACGATTGACCTTCTCGGTCAATGCTCGCTCTAAGCTTAAAAACCCACCTCTAAAAGACGGGTTCTATGGAAACGTGGTGTGTGTAGCATGTGCAACTAGTACGGTTTCCGACCTTGTAAACGGGTCACTTCAAGATGTGACCCGTTTGGTCCGTGAAGCTCGGTTAGGGGTATCAGAAGAGTATTTGAGATCAACAATAGATTATGTTGCGGTGGATAGGCCAAATAAGCTTGAATTTGGAGGGAAGTTAACGATTACTCAATGGACCCGGTTTTCGATGTACGAGTCATCGGATTTCGGGTGGGGCCGGGCTATCTACGCGGGACCAATTGACTTGACCCCAACACCTCAAGTATGTGTTCTTCTACCTGAAGGGGTAGCTAATTCTAGTGGTGCCATGGTGGTGTGCATTTGCTTGCCGGAGGCTGCTGCCCATAAATTCAAAGAGTTATTATGTTTAATGGATATGTAGTAATTCTCACTATGGCTTCCAAATATTTGTGACAATTATTATGTTTAATTGGATTAAATATATAAAAAATTGTATTTTGAAAATTGTTTTATTCCAAATTTTTGTTTATCAAGCATTTTGGATTAGAGTTCAATAAAGAGGGTAGGAAAGGGATATTTATAGGTAATAAATGCACACTTGACACTTGGAATACAAGTGGATATTTAAACTTAAAGTTGCTTCAAATTTTATTATAGCGATTTAAAGATTTTGTATTATAGTGAATTAAAGTAGGTGATCTATTTAGTGGTGCACGTCTTTGACTAAGTTTAATGCAGTCGGTATCAAAATTAAGGGAGGAGATTAGGAAAGATAATTAATAGAGTAAACGTAACATCATTTAGTGGGTAGAAGTATAAAGTTAGAGAAAATATAATTTTTTTTTATAATCTGGTATGGTGTTGAGCAACAAACTTAGTAATCGTATGTAATTTAAATAAAATATTTTTATTATATTTTTTTATACTTCTCATACTTTGTGTAATATCAATGTTATATCACCCGTATTTCGCTTTTATTTTTCTATACTTCAACATAAGAAATAGGGTCAATAATGGTTTAACCATCAAAGTTTTACTTCAGTTTCGGTTTAATCATCAAAGTTTTTTTCAAACGGTTTTACCATAAAGTTTGAATTTAT